>LGAG01000919.1:660747-682000 GCA_001278395.1 Lerema accius | reverse complement strand
AAAACATCGTGAGGAAACCTGCACACCTGAGAGTTCTTCATAAAGTTCTCAAAGGTGTGTGAAGTCTGCCAATCCGCACTAGGCCAGCGTGGTGGACTATGGCCTGTAACCCTCACACTGTGAGAGGAGACCCGAGCCCAGCAGTAGGACAGTTATGGGTTGCAATGTTGATGATGATGATGATGAATTAAAGGAAGTGTTTTACAAAACCTCTATCTACAGAATGCAAAATGATGATAAATTAGATAGTCAGGTTTGTCGAAATACAACTTGATTTTATTTTTATCTCTCCTTTTTACTGTTAATTAACAAAGTAAGTTACCTTTTATGATAGGACATTGCCAGGACATTACCTATCTATTTTCTTAGAAAAGCTGTTGGTGTATAAAATAAATAAGCAACAAAACATCAGTATTATAATCATTATGTTAAATAGAATAAATAGCGTCATAATTATGGATCTTAACAAAATAACCGAACGTTTCCTATGTGACACGGAAAAATCCTTGACCGTGTAATAAGAATCCATTAGATGACTGACTCTCATTAGGCCTTACAACGTCCAAAGTCATTATATCATTTAACTTAGTGAGGATACCTTATTTAGTTAATGAATATAACTTACACGCAGGGGCGTTTTAGGGCCTGTCGGGGCCCATCATGAGTAGTAGAAAAAACATAACGTACTTACTTATCAAATGATAACGTTTCTCGGTGCTTGATAGGCCGTGCTCTGTGACACGTCAAATCGTAAAAAAAGAAAAAAAATATTTTATTTTTTTTGTTCTGAAGACTCATTTACATAATAGGTACATTTTTTGGTCTGAGTTCGAAATACAAATTGTAGCGATCACATTCTGTAAATTTAAAAGTAAATTTTGTCACACGATACTGCATCCAAGACTAGTTACACACCAGAGACCTTGAAAAAAGAAGTGTTACACATATTTTGGTTTATACTATTCTTTTATTACGCTTCAACAGGATTGTAAATAAAATATGTTTTCTTCAATAAATATGTACTTGTATTGAATTATTTTTTAAATACATTGCTTTACTCTTTTTCGAACTTGTCAATCGCTCTTGTCATTCTTGATATACAAAAAAACAAATGAATGTTTAAGAAAATAAACCATTAAAATTAAATAACTAGCCAGACTTACGAGTACTTAGTATCTTTATTAGAATAATGCCTGTAACACTTTCCGTACTCCTAACGTCTACTTAACGTAGTTCAGAGGTCTTTGACTATTGGTCCGCGCACCACAGGTAGCACCTGAAATTATCTTAAAAATAACAATAATAATATTACCTATTGGCGAATCTCTCCGGCTTTCCACGGTAGTAATTAAGATAATGTTGATTAAAATAAAATAGAGTGAAATATATAGTAATATTCCAAAAAATAATACGTATATTTAAATATACTTACTAATGTTTTCAAAAAAAAATAATAAAGTAGTTAGTGGTTTATAGCAACGTAGAAATATTATTAAATGGTCCTTCATCCCTAAAAGGTTGCTGCTTCTCTATTAATTTATCTGTATTCTCTGGATACAAAAATGTCTTGGATTTCCCAGTGTATTAAAAACCCCGTTCTTCTGCTCTATAGACGCTCGCCCCATTAACTAGGATATATCTGGAAAATCCCGCATACATGTCCTAAGTACGACTTTTTTACCCTGTCGTCATTAAAAATAGTAAGAAACTTCCAGAATACGAGTTAGCAGTCTAGGATATAATCTAGAGGATTAATTTAATATTTATTCATAATTATGAGTTCCATTTGACATAGATCGTTTCTGAGAGAGTCAATAGGAAAACCAATTAAGTGGAATATTTATCTTATGACTTAATGATTTATCCGATTTAGATACATTTGGTATTTTGCCGATATTTTCTTGGCAAAATTAATTTGTTGGCAAATTTTATTATTTTGATTACGAACTTGTAGACTCGATAGATGCGGTCAGATTAACTAGTGCCTAGGTATAGAAAAATAAATGGCTAAAAATTTAAGGAGTAAATATAATAAAAATCATTTTGGCCTACTTTACTCATACTATGGATACATACATTACATTCGGAAAACATTATTCTCCATAAAGCGCAAATTTAGATTTATTTATTCATTGCCGAAAAAAATTAATTAATATTGACCTAAGCTGTGCAGTTTTAGTTTATTGCTTGAATGAGTTTATTTCCATGACGTGACGTGATTCATAGCGTCGAGGAGCATTTTTTCTCTGTTATCTATAGCTGGGTATTTTCTCACGAATTTGCATGCTTCCTGAATGTATAAAAGTTACTGGGAATCAATTTTCGAAGGGTAATTGGTTTTTTTGACGACCCCGCAGCCTAGTAGGTAGTGACCCCGCCTGCGAAGCATCCTACTGCTGGGCTATGAGTGTGTTAGCGTTTATTTATCATAGTTTTCTGCAAAACAAACAATTCTTGCATACTAGTATACCTTGACGTAGGCACAGCAGAGCATTCGAAAGCGACCCCGTAGCGTAGTGTCTCATTATAGTAAAAGGAGAACGCTGGGTTTAGCAGGTATTTCGGCACTCTGTCGATGACTCCTTCATAGTCGTCTCCTAGGTGCGTATATGTACGAGTATTTTCCAGCAATCAAAAACGCGTACTGTGCCATCATTAAAAATAGTACAAAAATACGAGTTATCAGTTTATCTAGAGAATTACATTGACTATTATTCATAATTAGGAGTAAATCCGTTTGACAATGATAGTTTTTGATAGAGTCAAGTCTCCGAGACGCGTTTTAAAATACATTTCCCTGCAATAAAAAAGGCGTAGTAAGTATATGCCATCATTAAGAATTTTTCACGGACCAACCACATATAAAAAAAGGAAGTATTAAATATTTTCTTCAGGAACAGGTCAATGCCATGACCCGAACACAATGGAAAGATCGTCAATCACAAACCCAGTCATGTAGCTATTCGTAAGCTGAGTTATGAACTTGTCGTATGGTAATTATACTAAGAACTTTTTGCTCCGCGTCACGTTTGTAGTATATAAAACGGGCATTGAACATGAGAGATTCAGTTGCAAGTTGCTAATCTGGGTCTAAACACGAACGAACTGGTAATTATATTATTCTAATAGATAATTATATACCGCATAATAAATTTAAACTCTAAATTAAAAAGCTGTTTTAAAATAAATAAGTTTAGTGGGAATCCTTTCTATATTTGGTCCTGTTTATACCGTTTATTAATAGCTTAAATATAGTGATATTAGAATTATGCACGCATGTCTAATATTTCTTTGTTACATGCGTTAGAAATTAATTATAACTTAATAAAAAATAGTAAAATTTGCAAACCTTCATAATTTTATTTATAAGAATATAAGCAAAATCTACCTGTGTACTAGTAATAGGATTCTTTATTTACAGTTTTTCAGTATCTTCTTTGATATATCAAAATAAAGTGTTTTAATAGTTTTGTTAATGAAATATTTCGTTACCATTTCAGTTAATCTACTCAACATGAAGAACTGCATCGTATTTTGTCTTTTCGCCGTCGTAGCCGTTGCTCTTGGCCGTCCTGAAGAGAAATACCCCGACAAATATGACAACATCAACGTACAAGAAATTCTAGAGAACAAACGTCTACTTGGTGCATACGTCAAGTGCATGCTTGATGAAGGAAAATGTACCGCTGAAGGAAATGAACTTAAAGGTAAGTTATACAAAAAATTCAATACTTTTATCTATGTAGGTATCAATTTATTAACACGTATTCTTTTTTAATCTACCCCAGTTTTGTAAAGGTGCCTTAACATGGAGGAGAAGAGAGGGGAAAGAAATTGTGTATTTAATTTCTACTATAGTCAAAAAATGAGACTAAAATTAAAATGAATTAAATTAAAATTACAGATTCTATTATAAGTTTCTTTCAGCCTTTTATTTTCTATAAGAGTGTTAAGAGACGTAAGAATAAGTGGGTGACGCCTAATAGTTTCAATCTCTAATAAATGAAGTAATTGATTGGCTTAAACTGTTTGTGGTTTGGTTGTAGTAATCTTTAACCTAAGCTTAGATTAATTTATATAGAAAAAAATGAGCTTATTTCGTAATTGATATAGAAAAGGATAAGTAAGAACGTAATAATTTTACCATTTCCATTTTCATTTCATGTTCACTCGTCGTTTGTACTATCGAATGTCTATGGGCTGTTCCTAATTTATTCCATCTCTAATCCGTGAATTAGTTGCCTAGCAACAACATTATAATGTTAATAACTTTACTTTATACTTTGTATTTGGCTTGGACGTATACGTAATTTGTGTTATTAAAACAAATAGCTAACGTTAGCACCTAAGTAATTGCAGATTTTACATAAGAATAAGAATTAAAAAACCGCAATTACTTAATAGCCAATCCTATAACCCATTTGTTAGTAAAAGTAAGCATAGTTCTTACATAATATTACTTTTAACTTAGCCAGACAGACTCGTTTTCTTCTTGTTTATTTAACACTTAAATAGTAGGTAAATAGAATAATAGAAAACGACTGTTATCAAAAGCTATCAGTACAATGTGATTGTAAACCAATATACATATATTTTCCCCTTTACCTCTCACATTGTGAGAGGAGACCCGAGCCCAGCAGTAGGACAGTTATGGGTTGTAATGATGATGATGATGATGATGATGATGATGATGATGATGATGATGATGTCTTTTTCAGCTCACATTCAAGAGGCCCTAGAAACTTACTGTGAGAAATGCACTGAAATACAGAAGAAGGAAACTCGTCACGTGATCGGTCATCTTATCAATGAAGAAGTCGAGTATTGGAACCAACTGACGAACAAATTCGACCCCACTAAGAAATACGTCGCCAAGTATGAAAGCGAACTGAAGAAAATCAAGGCTTAGGTTAATTTAGAAGTAATAACTGATTAATTATAAGAAAATACATGTCTTTTGCATCAATTGAACTCTTTTATTTTGAAAGATAGCACGTTAGTTAATACATACGAGTAAGTTATTAAAATTGCTGATACGCTACTGCGTCTGCGTCTACTGCAATGTCAAATAATTTAAGAGATTAGGTACTATAAATGGAAATGTCTTTTTAAACAGATTAAAAAGAAATTTTATTTTTTTAGTAATAAATAAATATACACACTCCCACACTAAGAATCTTTGGTTCGTACTCGTAGGTGGCTTGTACTACAACATAACATTAACACTTTGACTTTAAAGCTCTAACCGGGAATAGAACCCGGGCATCCTCACAATGTCAAACAAGATTATTATTAACTAGGTTAAACTAGGTAAACTTGAATGTCACAAATTGTTGTGGTTGGAACTTAAATCTGTAGAAGAGTGGAGTTAGTAGGTACTTAGTTAATCCAACCGTCGGAATTTTTACCCCACCCTAAAGTATCTGATATAACTTGACGACTTTTTTTTAGCGATAACACCCAGATTTTTTTACAAGCAGAAATGAAGCTTTTGCCACCTTATAGAAGGTGAAGTATTCCTTACGATACCTGAAACTTATAGTTGCGGAATACGTAGGATTCTTAACCACTAAAACCCTCCCAAGGATACGCAAGGATGACTTGCGAAATCGCGTAGCTTTAGCAATATACAAACCATATCCCTAATTACTAACTTCGCTCGAATTGTGATACACATTTAACCTCAAGCTATAACTGGTTTAACAATATGGTAATTCTTGATTACAATTTAGGTTTAGTACCAACTGATAAAGATCTAGTGCTAACATTATCTAGTAAGTATGAGTAATTATCACAGGTTGTTTACCTTAAAGAACTGATCTGAAGGGCAGTAACACTAACACATTTATGACTCAGTTTAATTCTTATTTGCATTTGAGTAAAAATATTTCTTGTTGAATAATTTAATAACCGTGTTGATTTTAAATTTTGAAAAAAAAATAATAAAGCTTTTTTTCTTTTGTAATCCCTGAACTTGAGCGATAACGATAGTATATTATTATAATATTGATAGTCTTTTTCTTTGAAGTCGGTTAAATAACAATTTGGCTACTTCTATAGCATAGTAAAATGGTAAGCAGAGCTTTTACGAATAAATAGAGGGTCATTAAAAGTTCGATATTGTATTGAGTATCATCGTTAAAAATTATTAGGTCATTAACAAAATTTTATATTTTGATATGTTTTGTTTTTTTTTTATGAATTTTATAATGTTGATAGAAAGTCACTTGTTATTGATTAGTTGCGAAGTGAAATTGCATGTAAGATTTGTTTTTCTATTAAATAAAGAACATAGATGCAATGTAGTATTGGCACAAGCGCAGACGAAAGAAATAACAAATATGTATAAAACTGAATATTTTCGTCAAAGGAAATATTAGGGACTACAAAAAAGTTTCAGGTTTAAATTGCACGTACTTATCATGTCGCTTTTGTTTCTTATTCGTTATCCATGTCTGTCCACCTCACCAAGAACTTTAAAATGGGTAATAAAATAAGAAAAAACCCCCTTAATTCTGGCAAGCTACCTACCAGCTTTTTCGTTTTTTGGTAAATCTTTGAGGATTTTTTATTCGTTTTTATTTAGAAAATTATTACTTTTAACCATAGACCAAAAAATATATAGACTGTGATTTCGAAACAAATGAGCGTAGTAGAAAAAACATTACGTATTTATCAAATAGTAAAGTTTCCTGGTATATTTCTCGGCAGTCAGAACTCTGTGACATATGTCAAATTGTAAAAAAAAAAGAAAAAAAATTACTTCAATTTTTTATTTTAAAGACTGAGTCTATACAGTTTTTGGTCTGAGCTTTTAACATGTAAAATTGTAAATATTACCAATGAGCAGCATTTTACAAGATTGAATCTTTTGTGCATTTCAAAGTCGAGTTATTTTTTGTTTGTGTTACTGTTGCTAACCGTTTTTCTTATTAAGAATTTAAGATTTACTTACTATGTATTTTACTACTGTGTTTTAATACAGAAATTTTCTGTGACTGTCCCATAATGATCACAACCAAATAAAGGGAATACACTAATCTAACTGAATAATATTCTGAGTGGGCGCTCCCATATTACTTGTAATATCGGGATCGTTCGTACGATTCATACTTGTCCGCACGAGTAAAATTCGTACAAAAACGTGTCCAATGTGCATCCGGCCTTATAATTATTTCGGATAATTAAGTTATATCCAATACTTTTCATAGAACACCTAGGTATAGTTAAGTGAAATGTAAATCGATTGGCATTTATAAATCTTAATAATATTAAATTCAGTATGTAGGTACATTTAAATCTGAAACTAAAACATACTAATATTATTATCTGCATCTAAATATGTCATCTAAATAATAAAACCCGAACACTCTTCTACCTGCACGAGTGATATAAAAGTGGAAGTTTTAGTTCAATGAAGTTACATATTCTCTGACATTTGGATAATCAATATTGGGAAAACATTCAGGTATATTCCACTTATTTATATGTTAATGTATAATATTTTAATTTTAAACTATTTATTGTGTAGTATTAGATAATTTTGGTTTGGTAATTAAGTGCAGATTTTATATAACAAGAATTGAAAAATTATAATTTAAAAAAATTTAACCAATTCCAAAAAAAGGTAATTGAAAAGTACGAAATAACGGATTAGGGATATAGAATTTNNCTCAGTTAAAAAAAATGTAGCCTAGTTTTGTAGCTAACAGGCTCAGTTAAAAAAAAATGTAGCCTAGTTTTGTAGCTAACAGGCTCAGTTAAAAAAAATGTAGCCTAATTTTGTAGCTAACAGGCTCAGACCAGAAAAATATAATGACTCAGTGTTCAGAACAAAAAAGTGAGGTCAATTTTTTTCTTTTTTTTTTACTATCTGACGTATGTCACCGAGCACGGTCTGCCGAGAAATGTACCGGGAAACGTATCATTTGTTATTGACGGTGTTTTTCCCTACTACGCTTTTTATTTCGAAGACTGCGTCTATATATTTTTTGACACAAAACTCTAACCTAGTTCTGTATTGATGGTTTGAAAAATGTTTTAGTGTAAGAAAGTCCATTTATCGAGGAAGGCTATAGGCTATATAACATGACGCTAAGATAAATAGGAGAGATTAAGCGGGCGGAGCCGCGGGCGATTGTTAGACGTAAATAATGTATTAAACCATTGCTCCATTTTAAATGACAATCATTGATTTTCGACTAAGTTCGGCGTTCTAAAAAATATTCATCAGTTTTAGATGTAATTGATAGAACGACCGATATTATAAATTTATCCTGTATATTTTTTTTCAGCGCACATCAAAGATGCTCTCGAGAACAAGTGTGGCAAATGTACCGAGGTACAGAAGAAAGAAGTTCGTCATGTCATCGGGTTTCTTATCAACGATGAGCCCCAATACTGGCAAGAATTGACTGAGAAATATGATCCCTCTAAGAAATACGTCACTTTATATGAACATGAACTGAAGAAAGTTAAGGCGCAATAGTTAATGAATCACTTTATTTATCACGTTTTATAGTTGACTGGCTTGTAAGCTTGTAGGCAAATGTAATATATTTTCTGCATTATACAAAGGAATTTTATTAAGTCTCCCAAATTACATTAGAGATAGAAAGGTTTTTTTCCGAACTACAGAATAGTTAAGAAAATTATTTTCAGTAATTTGAAAAGTAAAGGAAGTATCTTAGTAGTTCTGTTGAAGAATTATAAACTCTACTTTTATAGAGTTTTGCAGATTTTTACAATTTTGGTTTGATAAATGATAGAGACCCAATCTGTGGTTAAAATTTGACCATAACTCTTTACATCAATATCTCTGGCTGAAAGTTGTCACGGGCCTTTTCACCGTAAGTGTATGTGTGAGTGATGTGTCTGAGTAAAGTGAGTCAAAATCAAAGCTTTCGGCATATTTTCTCCATGCACACTTTAACTATGCCAATGATTAAACTCATATAAATCTGTATTATTCTTACCATCAGGTGACCCATCTGCATGTTCGTGCGCATGTCCAATTAATTTATTCATTTGATTTTGATATTAACATAATCGGATCTGTAATGTCTTATTCTTGAAAATACTTTATATTCTCAATTAAAAGTTTCCGTGTACGCATTAAGTGACGCACTAACATGCCCTTAAAAGTTGAGAATACCTACGTGGAGTTAAACCCGTTTTATTTTAATCTTCGGTACTAAGTTGTTACTATATAAAGCCTAGGGAATATCCTGTTTTTAGTGCAGTGCAATTGTGACCACGAATATTGTTGCAACTACTTACAACTATAATTATTTTAAAGTAAGTTTCTGTTATATTTTGTTTTATTTTATATTCACAGGATTGTGTTGTTTAGTAGACGTAGATAGTGCCGTTTCAAAATTGTCCGGGGTTCGATTCCCGATAGGATGAAGAGGAAAATATTTGTTCTTAGGTCGTTAATGTTTGTTTCATATTTATTTATTTATTATGTGTGTCTATGGGTCCTCTTAGTTAGTGAGTATATAAGCGTTTATTTACAAATAAATTATTCATTATACCATTACCATCTATCACATAGAGATTGGGACCGAAATGTCTATTGCAATCATGATAGTTATAATAACTAGTTATCTATTACTTATATAATCAATTCCTTAAAGAGCAGGTCAATGACCTTACCATAGCTAATTTGTAATAAATTGAACGTCTGTTCGTATTTAGTGTCTGTTCAACATGGTCGAGTTATCGAGACAATGTGAAATGACACAGCACAAATACCAATTAATCTGTGCATGTGTATGAGTTAATTAGGTGGTGCACGCACACACACATAAACTTACATTACACACACATACATACGATAATGATATTTTTATATTGTTTTTTCCTCAAGCGACTTGTTGTCATCCGTAGTTAAATGTTTTTTGCTTGAACTTCTTAAGTCTGAAGTTCAAGTACCGGAAGAGCGTTGGAAATATAATTCGGTGAATTGTCAAAGCAAAAACTTATATTATGTCACCGTTTTAAATGTTTTGTAGTTGATTAAAAAAGAAATTTTAACAAGCAAAAGACAAAGTATAATAAAAGAAAAAAATTATAACAAACCAATAGCTCTTGATGGCAAGTAGGATGTATAGAAATCGTTTCTGAGGAAAAAAAGTTTTTCAAACTTTTTAATTTACTTTGGATTTCAGTTCAACCTCCCGCTCCCTAAAATTAGTTCAACCAAACTCTCGTAGAATAATCTTATCTATGGCCTTAAAAGGAGAGTCGGTACCTAGTTAGTTTTACCGAACTTAGCAATATAGGCTTTATTAAAGTCTAATTAATTTAAAAAAAAGTTATTTCTTTCCAGAATGAACTCCTTTTTGGTAATCTGCCTAGTCTTCGCTGCATCAGTAACCGCCAAGCCAGCGGAGCACTACACGAACAAATATGACAACATAAACCTTGACGAGATCATCAGCAATAAGAGGCTGTTGGAACCCTACGTCAAATGTGCCCTGGACCAGGGCAAGTGCTCCCCTGAAGGCAAGGAACTCAAATGTAAGTGGCAAACCAAATAGCAATTCTATCGACGACTCTGTTGGGCTTATAGTAACCCTTATGTATAATAGATTAAGAATGACCGTTGCCAAGTACGAAAGTAAATTTATTTTTAGTAATAATTGAAGAACATTATAAGCATATAAATCATCATGTCATTTTGTTGAAGTAGTAGGTAAGTATGTTAAGTTTTTGCAGATTCCAAAAAATGTAAAGGAAACTAATCAGTTATTTAATCAAATTTTCAGAACTGTCACATTTTTCTAATTTTCTAAAAATCTTGATTAGTACTGACTCTAAAATGTAAAATTACTTTAAGCTTCTTAATGCTGAACAAGTAAAAGGTATCCACTTAATTGATGGAGTTGGGCCTTATTTTCTTTTCACTTTTTTTTTCAATTTGGTTGACTTCAGTATGGGTCATAAACCTGTTCGAGAAGACGTACCTACGTCATAGGAATTGTACTGGCAGCCCATAACAGAGCTTAGTAACGAAAAAAACATAAGACAAAAAATATGTTTGGATCCAATTGTATTCGAGGAATATTTTTTATCATTCGTATGACGGTATGACTCCATCATCTGTTTGGATGATGTGATTATCTTGCACTGATTGAATTTTTCAATTGATTTGATAAACAAATTTCTGGGAAAGAAGAAATTGTGAAACTCACAAATCGCTAAACATGCTTCAATGCTCAAAATAGTAGAACTTGTCACTGCTTAGAATTGGAGACATGTGAACGGAGGTGTATAGTTACGAATAGTCACAAACTAATTCAAAATTCAATTTGTTTACTGTGAAATATTATTGAATCTTTGGTCTTAACTTCAACCATAGTTTGAAGCATAGCTTGGAATATAAGAGCTAGGAGAGGACATGAGTGCCTCTTCAGGAGGCCCAAAGCATTTTTCAATGGCATTATTTCGTGCCCAAACCTCGTGACTGAAATATTACCAGAATATTGAATTCCATTTTATTTACAGCCCACATTAAAGAAGCTCTTGAGAACTACTGCGGTAAATGCACGGAACCACAACGTCTAGGAGTCCGCAAGGTTATTGGTCACCTCATCAACCACGAGCCCACCTACTGGAATCAGTTGAACGCAAAATACGACGCTGACAAAAAGTATTCCAAAAAATACGAGGCTGAACTCAGATCTAGCACGGTTTAAATTAAATCTGCCTTCAATATCAATTTCACAAATAATACAAGCAGTTTTGTACCTTAATTTGCTGACTTTAGGGATGTTTTGGCGTCTTTGTGAAATTGACTAATTAATACCACTCCACATAATACTTTTTCAAGTATTAATAGTTCCTACTTATGTATATTCACGAGTATATACAGACTAATTATATATTTAAATTGTAATTCAGGTATTTTCATTTATCAAAGCTTTTAGGTACTCCCTTTCTTGCAATTTCTTATGTATGTAAGATACGGTTCTAGGATCTTTGGATGCAGATGTTTAATAAGTTGCATTAATTTTTTTATGGTGTCATCTTCTTATCTTTTAACTTTTCTATCTTTATCATCTTATCAGCCTTGGTAACAAATATGATTATTTCTTTTGGGACTTATCAATTAACGCTCTGAATCATTATGAAAAGACTCTCGACATCCATTACTGTACAATTAGCGATGTGATTAGTGATCAATTAGCCAATATCCGCTTTCGTTTAACTGGAACTTTATCAATGATGGCTCTGGTTTTTACCAAGTTAATGTTATTCGTTTTATGCAAAATTTAAGTTATCAATAGATTTGAACATCAGTTTTTGTCAACGAATCCTGGACTTCTAATTTTATATGTGTGTTCCAACGATGTGTAAGTACCTTCCAATTAGAATTTCGTTACTTAATAACGTCGTTGTTACGGACTAACAGTCTACTGTTAGAAGCCTAAATCGGTGGAACTAGAAGTATGGAAATAATTTGTATTGTACTCGTAGTTCCATATTTTATGTAAAGGAGCAACAAAGAGTTTTTGACTATATCCCAGTATAGTTTAATATCATAATCTGAAGTATTTACAAGAATCTGAGATGTCAAATCTTGGCTATACCTCTAGATTATACGCACACAATTGACTTCCTAGTAATTTTAATTTAAAACTGTCTGTGTTTCCGGCTATAATTAGTTACTGGCCTTTAAATTACAACAAAACAGCATCTTTTGATATTTTACAAGTTTCCAGACCAGAACCGGTTTGTGCAGCCTTTGTACTTTGCTTCGCCTCGACATCGACAGAACTATTAAAACGGCTTTAGGTAAAAGAAATAATATGTAGTCGACGTTTTAATAATAAATAAGTAGCTCAGTGACTCACTTTATGTTCTTGTTTTTAAATAAAACATGAACGCTCGGAAGATTTGCCGATTGGACGATCACAAATACAAAAACCATTCGTAATCTATTTATTCATGTACACGCAAAGAAAACTATGACTTTAATACCTACTTTAGCGCTTTACTCTAATAGAACCTAACCGTAATTAGGTTAAACGGTTGTTGCAGTCCATTTTCTTAACTTGTCTTATTTAGCAAGCAGTTTTATGAAAACCTTCTTTTTTTTTTAAGTGATTTCATCACTTCAATATTTTAAATGTTCTTTGGAAATGAAAGTTTTTGTTTTAAAAATAAGACAAGTTAAAAACTGGACTATATTGATACGAGTATCTCATACCAAAAAATATAATAGAATCAGTGTTCAGAACAAAAAAGTGAGATCATTTTTTTTTCTACGATTGACATTATGTCACCGAGCACGGTCTGCCAAGAAATGTACCGGGAAACGTTTTCATTTGTTTATGTTTTTCCCTACTAAGCTTCTTTGTTCCGAAGACTGCGTCTATATATTTTTTGGTCTGTGGTAGATATACCTTAGTATTTAAAAAAACATCGTCTGTAGGCTAACTATTAACTATGATTCATTCAATGATTATCACCGTCATCTGATCATTTGCTCGCATTGTGATAATCTATTGTTTGTTTTGTCCAATGAGGATTTTCCCTGATTAATTCAGTATAACTAAGCCTATTAAATTAAGTACTGTTATTGTGAAACAGATACATTCATTGCTCTGTGTTCACAACCGCAGTTTAGTTGTCATTGAATCTGTACGTAATTTTTGACAAGAACTGTGATGGTGTGCTTCGGAGTTTTTACTTTTCGGTACCTATCGTATCGATGTGATTGAACTGATTATTAAAATGGAGTACTTCTTGCAGGATGAATGATATAAGTGGTAAAAATATATTATGTTTTGGTTGCTACTTGCATTTATTACAATGAAGACATGTCTTTCTATTTATGTGGCAATCAAAAAATCCATATCAATATGTGAAGATACAGTGTTCGCGCCGAAACACGTATAATTGCTATGTATCCATGCGTGGACATTGCTACCAGAATTTCGTAGGCGTAATTTTTTTTTATATAATCTTATGTTCCAAAAACCACGTAGTATTTCAATACTTGAAAATAAATTGTATTTCTATCAGATGCAGGCACAAGTATATAGTTTTGCCGAATCAAAGCAAAGGAAGATTGCCAGTTTAAAGAAGTTTTATTGCTTTAATCGTCTGCCTCAAGGAAATGTTCGTATATTCCTTTATATTCGTTATTAGGGTCATATTTCGCTTTGAGCTGCTCCCAGAACTGAGTTTCTTTTTCTCTGATGTATGTCACGACTTGTCTCGCCTTTTTTCGTTGTTTCTCGGTACATTTTTCACAGCCAGTCTGCATACCGTCTACTATGTGCACTGTAACAATAAATTCATATAACAATAAATTAATTTAGATTTAGTAAAAAAGTGCTAAAAGCTCAATGGAATCCCAGATATAAAATATTATTCATATCAGCATAGTATTCCTACGAATACATAGGTATATCAAAGGCTTCGATATCTTAATAGTCTTTCTTAGGATTCGCAGTAATCTGTGTGTGTTGCCTGCGTATTAGTCTCAAATAGGTAGACAACATGTTAAACCATAATTTGTGTTTGTAAATAAAAACTGATTAACTTTAATAGATGACTTAGCTCTTATTTAATAAGGTTCAGTTTTAATAAACTTGAAGTAAGCAGTTGCAGGGAGTAAACACTAATTTGTTTATTGGATTAAAATTAAATAAAATTATTTCATAGATTAGTTCTAGCTTAAACTATTGATCAGAGTCTCAGAGTACCTATTAAGAGAATTAATAATATGGCTATACTAGACGATGCCCGCGGCTCCGCCCGCGGAAAAGTCGATAAACAAAATATTGATTTCGTCCCAAGGGAACCTATAATCGGGATAAAATGTATCCTATGTCCTATTCCTGGATGCAACCTATCTGTGTACCAAGTTTCAGCTTAATCCGTTCAACGGTTAGACCGTGAGGGAGGGACAAACATCCAAACATCCAAATATCCAAACATCTTTACAAACTTTCACATTTATAATATTAGTAGGATAAGTTTACTTACATTTAAGTTGTTTTCCCTCCGGAGTGCATCGTCCTTGATCCAGAACACATCTCACGTACGGTACTAAAAGCCTCCGATTCTGTAATATTTCTTCTACATTTATATCATCATATCTGTCAGTATATTGTTCTGCAGCACATAGCGTAAATCCCGTCAATGTTAAAAATAGCACTAAGGTATTCATGATTCGACTATCCTTCTCCAAGATTGTTCAGTTGATTGAAGGAAATTGATATTGGAAATATTGCTGATATCCCTTTTATACCATCATCTCTGTTGTAATTACTTGTTCCTCTCATTGTCTCAGTAACCTAATTACGCAAACACCTATTCATCTATTATCCATTGAATTGTAATTAATTGTATCATCTGTTTTTTTATTGGATTGGAAAATCCCGTCTGTTTTGTTTCACGAGTGTAACTCTCAACGCAAAAAGGGGTGTTTTAAGATAGGCATATCCTTTACCATTGTTGGTCTTACACCTATACGAATATACCGATTATTGGGTGTTTGTTGTTTCTACGTTAGAATTTCTCTTTACCACTTCCAGGAGTTCCAGGCCACCTTCGAATGATTAGGTATATAGGGATTAAATTTTATCAATCCAATCACGAGCATTTGTAACTCTCTAACTTGCATGATCACTCTTGATGATTATGATTTTCTTGCCCATTTGGTTCAGTTACAGATTAGAAAATAGTTACTTTGTAAGTTCAGTTGCCTTATGTTTTAGTGTTGGCTTAAAGAAGTGGCTTGCATCCGGCACATTAGCAAATAAAACATATTCATGAAAATTCTTAGGGCTTTACGCAGCGATTGCAACTTGATAAATATTATTCTTCAAATGATTGAATAGAGACAAAGCAACACAACTATCGATAGTCATATAATTTATAAAATAAAAAGCGCCTGAAATGTATTTGATACAATTTGTTTATTATACGGGTGCTATATGTCAATATAAGGCGTAGATTTTCAAAGTACCAATATCTGTTACTGTCTCAGAAGTTTGAAGTTCTTATAAGGTGTTTTCTTAAATCATAAAAAATGGATTGATTGATTTCTTAGTGAAATATTTTTAAAATTTTCTTGAATATATCGATTCTGTTTTAGCAGTACCAGATACAATAAATACACCAAGAAAAAGTATGACATCCGTACAGACCCAATAAAAATAGACAGAGCGATTGCATACAATTGCTACTAAATATATAAAAGTTAAACTCATTTTGTACATTGTTTTTGTCCTTCAGTAGGTATCATAAATTATTATGGTTAATATTAACCAATTGATAAGTAATGAGGAAGGAGTTGGTCTTTCACAACACAGGGAATCCTAGTGTGGGATTCGTCACTTTTCTATTTTATATTTTTTATAGGTCTTTTAATATTGATTCTTTTTTATAGGTCTTTTAATATTGATTCTTTTTTATAGGTCTGTGGTCACTCGAATAATATTTTTGACAGAGACATCTCTGATTTTTGACTTGAAATACTTCAAAGATAAATGACACAAACTTTTGCAAACAAATTCTTTATTCAAAAATATAAAAAGAGATAACTACGTAACAGAAATGAAGTTAAATTAAGAATACTTTAGCATGTTAACAAGAAGAGACGAAAAAATAATTTTGAAATGGTTCTACTATTACAATTGATTTGGTATGACTCAATTCGTGCATGAGAGCATTTTAAGCAGTTGTGTAGTTGACAAAAGTTAAGTCGAGACTATGAATTTTAGTTAGGAATTTTAATCCCCTTTTCTTTTGCGCGGTCTTCGTAGGTCTTGCGCCATTTGCCACTTGGGTCGTATTTGTCGCACAGTTCTTTCCACATTTCTTGCTCATGTTCAATCAAATGCTCAATTACTGTGTAAGTTCCATCTAATTGGGCTTCGGTACACTTTTCGCAGCCGGTTTCGATGGCTTCTACCATATGATCTGTAAAATAAAAGAAAAAAATGTCAAAACAATTTAAATCATAACTCACCAGTGTCATTTTCTACTATAAAAACATTTTTCTTGTTATTGTAACTTTATTTTTAACATTGGAAAATAGTCAAAGTAATTATAAAATTGGTTTACGTTTGCTCATAGGTGTTGTAAATATCATGACAATAACCAGGCAATTTAATTAAAACTAGTAAATTTAAGTGTAGGTATATAAATTATGCCGGATGTTGTCATCAACGCATATAAGGTAACATGGCAAATATATTTCAATAACAGGCGTTTCAGTGCTTGCTGTAAATATATTTCGTTTTAAAAGATTTAAAAACAGAAAAATGAGTAGAACAACTAGATTTTGGACTTTTCGTTGGGCCTAAATAAATAGTCACATTACACATAATGTCACTACTACTCAGTACCATAATGGTGACTAATTCGAAGACATCTTATATTTCGAAATCCATTACGAGAGCGATGATGGTAGAAGAGTAGACAGTAGAACACCTAGAAGGCAGTCACCTACCCGATGGAACGACACCGTAAAAGAGCTTATCGGTATCGCGGTTACCGAAGCTTTAAGACGGGCAGAAGATAGGGTGGCAGGGAAGCTTTGTCAGCTCTGCCACCGAGGTTACCAATACAGGCAAGACTTTCAGGAATGAAGAAAGCGACCAATAAGACGAGAGCGTAATCGTAAAGACGGCATCTCAAATGGATATTCATGTATCTATACGTAGTATAAGGATAGTTGAATCGAGATGGGTCGAGCCCATGCTTATAGCACAGGACGTCTGAATGACTGAACGAAACGAAAAACGTTTAAAATTGAAAATATATGCAGCCTTTTTCAATAATAGAGATGAATCCAATAACACCTCTTATGTTGGAATTCGTCTAGCTCTTTGGCCTGTAGATCGTGCCAAAGAAATGGAACATACATACATATGCACGAAAAACATTTCCATTTAGGCTCAGTCAAGAAAAATAAATTGTATGTTTAAACATTACCTTTCAGCTCCTTTCCTTCAGGAGTGCATTTCCCTCTGTCCATAATGCAATCGAAGTATGCAGTCAGTAGTCTTTTGTTTTCCAAAATCTCTTTCAGATTGATATTGTCATACTTATCAGTGTATTTCTCATTGGAACATAGCACTGCGGATATGACACAACACAGGAGAAACAATCCTTTGAGGGCCATCTGAAATAGACAAAGTCAATGTTACCACCCACAAAATAAAAAGTAAATTAAGTATACCGCGGGAATAAAATTCCAAATTCGAAATTTGACAGCTTTTTCCCGGTAAAAAAGGTTTTAACACTGATGCTATTGTATTTAAATTGAATGATTTCTGAAGTAACAACTAACCATGTTTTAAATACCACGTATGTTTCAAGCAACGAAGTGTGACTTATGATGTACTAGCTTGTTACCGTATTTATATGATCTTGCACTGCGTCCGTACCGTCTAATTTACCCTAGTCTCCATTATGACTTTGTACCGATGCATAAAAACATTTGATACAGGATGTCCTAAAAGAATCTGTAACCATTTTGACTAGAAATTTATCTGATGAAAGATTAATAATTTTTTCATATCTGAATCTATTCCAAAATAATAAGTTATGATAAAATAGCAAAAAATCAATTTTATTATATTTTTATTGATTAATTGATTTCCCACAAATTTATATATTTTTTACTACATACCAATATCAACGTATTCATCACAAGTAAATAAGCAAAATAGACATAGGACTTCTCCTACTTAAAAATGAAAATGTAAATATCAATAACTATGCTGTTCGGTACGGTTGCTGAGGATTCCTCTTCCTCTTCCTCATAATGCGGAAGTTTCGCAATATTTTGGGTTCCTCAACCGTTATCGCATCCTCATAAATAAAAATAAAAAAATCCTCTTCCGCTATCGCTTCCTCAAAAATTAAGAGGAATTTATGAGGAATTTCACTGCGCCTGCGGGTCACGTACCTACCAATACCATGGCATCGCATACGTACGCCGCCGCACCGCGATGCCCGGCCCGAACGGACGAGCGAGACCTCCCCTCCCGCCACCCGCGCTGTTCCTTGCTAGTTTGTTTTTTAATGTTACTGACATAGCAAGCGTTGTTTTGTTTAAGCGCGTACGCAACTACGCACGCAGTGCAAATAATTGCAAATAATTAATTTTGAGTTATTTTATCGAAAATCGAAATGAGAGTTAATAAAAAAATGAAGACTGCATTCTTATTCTCGTATTTGTCTTTTGTATATCGTCTTATTTTCGAATTTTTTGTATAATGTATGTACCTAGTTATGTCCAGATAAGACAGCGCCTTTTGGGTTGGATCCGCTACTATTTATAATTTCCTATCATCCTCTTCCTCATCCGCTTCCTCATCCGCATCCTCTTCCACAAAAAATATCCTCTTCCTCATCCGCATCCTCTAAATTTTCACGTGACAATTCCTCTTTCTCCTCCTCTTCCTCACAATCACTTCCTCAACAACCCTACTGTTCGGTATCTATGTAATTTTATTGTTGTGATAATAAATAGCCACAAATAAAACCATTTTTAACTATGTTTTAAATAATTATTCTTGAGATGTCAATTCTTTATTAAAATGTAAATAAAAAAAAATAATTTAGTCTTACATCTATTGTGTCAGTTTCATATCAATCACATTCTATTTTCTTTTCATTGATATCTATACAGTAAATTATTTTATTTTCTTAAGTATCTTATTGAAACATCCTGTATACATGAAAAATATTAAGGGGAAATACAGACTTCTGTGTTCTTCCGTTCCTCAAGATCATTTGTCTAACCAGCTCCTTGAAACAGTATAATAAAAAAAAACTTTTTGTTTCTACAACATACAAAAAGTCAAACCATTACGTACATTGAGATTAATGGATGCACTGAAATGATGAGTTTTTGTCATTGTTTATTTTGTCATTTTTGCTTCGTTTTATGAATCTAATTATATCGAATCAAGTGTGGTTTTTCACGGAATTTGGGTACGAATTTGACGTGATACCTTATGCTCTTTTACGAAAATGTATGTATTAACAGGGGTACCAACGTATTTATTAATATCAAGGTCCCTTTATTGGACACCAAAATTACTCTACTCGTATGGCGGCCTCTAATACATTTTGTCATAAAGCTTTAGGCACGCTAGGCCATTTTGTTTTAGGAATACTTTATTATTGTTCCAGCAAAAGAAAATACGTCAAAAAACTTGTCTAATTGAGTTCAAATGCATAGCTGTAGTACTAGTACAGATGTTTATATTTGCTTATAGTGCCGTGCCTATTAGCACCAATTTATTCTCTGCACTACGTGCATACATTATATCATAATATAATTAGCTTTGAAGAGCTCATACCCTGCCCGTTTGCATCTATTATCCTATTCTATCCTATTTTGCTCGACCAAACTTATAATAAGCTAGTTTAATCGTCAGGTGAAAAGTGACTTAAATACTTGAGTAGGTATGCTTATTTGTGCCTTTCAAATGGGATGTTAATCTTCAGGAAAAGATACCCTTCACCTAAATAGGCATAATAATATGAACTACAGTTAAATTACGGCGTTTAATTCGTATTTCATGAGTTGAGGATTTCCCCTTAACTAACCACTTCAATAACTTAAAACGATTATTGTAATGTATAGCGTTGTGTTATGTGACAGGTTAAACAGCATAACATAAATCGATCGTGGCCACAGAGTAATCGGAGTCACAGAAGGCTTACTTTTAACTATGTAACTGAAACGTGAAACCTGCCTAATAACTACATACGAGTACCTAGTAAAGGATAGAATCAGATTGCCTATTACTCACATCACTATTGTTTTTCTCCAATTTCGCCTACATTTATTGAAAAGAAAGTGAATAGACTTTTTTAATTACTCTTACCATGCTAGACTTCATCGCCTCTTTACATTAAGTGGGATAAAATAATCCAACTATTAAACTGACTCTCTCTATTAAGGAGTAGAATGATTTGTTCATAATTTCCGAGACTAACGATCCTATCCTACTAATATTATAAATGTGAAAGTTTGTAAAGATGTTTGGATGTTTGGACGTTTGGATGTTTGGATGTTTGTCCCTCCTTCACGGTCTAACCGTTGAACGGATTAAGCTGAAACTTGGTACACAGATAGGTTGCATCCAGGAATAGGACATAGGATACGTTTTATCCTGATTATAGGTTCCCTTGGGATAAAATCAATATTTTGTTTACCGACTTTTCCGCGGGCGGAGCCGCGGGCATCGTCTAGTACTCGTATAAT
>LGAG01000919.1:648718-660555 GCA_001278395.1 Lerema accius | reverse complement strand
ATAACTTAAAACAATTATTGTAATGTATAGCGTTGTGTTATGTGACAGGTTAAACAGCATAACATAAATCGATCGTGGCCACAGAGTAATCGGAGTCACAGAAGGCGTACTTTTAACTATGTAACTGAAACGTGAAACCTGCCTAATAATACGAGTACCTAGTAAAGGATAGGAACAGATTGCCTATTACTCACATCACTATTGTTTTTCTCCAATTTCGCCTACATTTAGTGAAA
This sequence comes from Lerema accius, assembly GCA_001278395.1. Lineage (NCBI taxonomy): Eukaryota > Metazoa > Arthropoda > Insecta > Lepidoptera > Hesperiidae > Lerema > Lerema accius. The sequence continues at coordinate 660,319 of LGAG01000919.1, read as the reverse complement.
AGAAAGTTAATAGACTTTTTTTTTAACTTACTCTTACCATGCTAGACTTCATCGCCTCTTTACATTAAGGGCAGATTTCACCAACAAACAATAACTCTTATACAAAGGATAAGTCTGTTATTTACTATTACAAATACAGATTTATCCTTGGTATAAGGCTTATTCTTTGTTGGTTAAATCGGCCCTAAGCGGGATAAAATTATCCAACTATTAAACTGACTCTCTCTATTGAGGAGTAGAATGATTTGTTCATAATTTCCGAGACTAACCATACTCGTATAATCATCAAAACATGTGGGCCTTCTGTCTCTATACCAATAAACCTTGGTTGTCGATTATTTCAAACAATAACATCATTGCATAGCGACCTATACTATGAAATAATTGTAATTGATTTCTAGTTATAATGGTATTTTTTAACTAGCATAAAATTAAATGATAATAGGTACCTATTTTTTTTTTCTCTTAAATCAATTAAAAAAATGACTGATCTCTTGTATCTGCCTTGTTCATGACGATAAAAAACTGTTATATTTCATGGTGATTAAAACTATATAATAATAATGAGAAAAGTTGATACTAATTAGGTCAATTGGTTGATAATTAATATGGAACAAAACATCAGGTAAATCCAGTAAATTCACGTAAGTAAACATGTAATTAAGTTCGTCCTTGTGGAGTCGGTATTTTATAGTTAGTGGCCAAATTAATTATTTTTATGTGCCGAGCGGAAAACAGTACGTACCTACGTAAATGTTTGACACGAAAATTAAAAGTAGTTTTTAATATAATTTGACAGAGACCAAAAAATATAAAACACTCAGTGTCTGTCTGAAAGAAAATAGGTGAATCTTTTTCCGTATGTGACCGAGCAAGGCAGGGCAAGCTGGTCAGACCTAGAAATGTACTGGGAAACGTTATCATTTGTTTTGTTATATTTTTTCCTACTACCCTTACTTGTTCCGAAGACTGCGTCTATATATTTTTGGTTTGTGGTCAAAATATTCTCGAAAATTAAAAAATTCTTTTATTTTCTGCAGTCACTTTAGTTGTTCTTCAAACTATACAATTCTTAAAAAAATGCATTTTAAAGCTTAATAATTTTCAAGCAGATACCTGAATTAAAAATATCACTCATTCAAAGGTACTGAGCAAAGAAGGTAATAGATTTGCAGGTGTTATAAAATAATAATACTGGTAATAAAATAATATTGGCAACATATAATATAGATCTATATAGGTATCTACAATTTATCTTGTCTACAAGAAAATGATCGTGCGTCATTGTTGTGTAATATACCCAAACATAATTACAATCTAAGAAGTTTTTCTAACAAAATTCTAAGCACTGCATAATAATGAGGATACTTATCTCTTTTTGGTGGATAAGTCACGACGAACAGGTTTCCATTACACAATTTTAAGATAAAATTACAATATTAATTCAGACTTAGATCTTGTTATTTATCTTAGTACTTCGAAGTTTATGGTTTGAAAATGTTGTTATTAGAGTAACTAACTTTTTATTTTTAATATTATTGGGTAGTGGTTTATCAACTCGTGAAGTTCACTAGTTACCATCTTATTGGTTAAATCAGTCCTATATTGGTGTGGTGTGGTTTGAAATCCCGATGAATACTACCATTTTGTTTACGTAACTCTAAGTTTGCTACACTAAAGTGCCAGTTAGAATTAATTAATGTATTATTTGTGAGTAAAAGTTCAAGTATTATGTATCGCTTTATGAAAATTTTTGAGCCTCCTCTCCCCTAACGTAACGCGCCGTAACGGTTTCATATTCTCTTGCTAAATGTTACGTAACATACTTTAGAAGATGTAACAATTACGAAACACTGTTACGTAACGCGTTGTTTGACTGTTGTAACGCATCATAACATTTTACAAAATCCCCCCTCCCCCCGAATTGGGTCACGTAATACTTGAACAGCTCCTAAAATGAGTAAATGATTATAAGTAAAGGTTGATTGCGTGGCTACTTTTAGTATGTTTTGGATATTACAAAGAAACGAAATATGCATACACAAACTAGATAGACAGTTTGTTAAGAATAATAGTTTAAAACAACATTTGAATTTTAGATAAGATCTGTTTGAAATAAAAGTGAATTATTGTTATGAAATAAATATAATTATAATTAATCATAGAGGAAACGTAGATATCATCAGATCTTCGGTATGCGTAGCTAATTAAGGTGGAATTCACCAATGCATTGTTAAAGTTTAAGTTGGTTACTTGTGTAGGTACTTAATTAACTTACAATAATTAATAATAACCTTATTATTACCTACAACAAAATGATTCTATATTTATTAATCTCTATGTCATATCTATCAACTTCATAAAATACTTATTTGTACTAAGAGAGCAAAGTTGGTGTTTGTAAATATGTGTATTTATTTTTGGCGTATTTTTGTTACATACACCAAATTTTTAAATAGTATTTTTTGTCCTAATCGGTTCCTCTTATTAACCTCTAACGTAAAATAGGAGAGTTATAAGTATTTTCGGAATATTCACCGATTTACAAATGAAACCCCTTGTTGGCCTAGAGCCCTAGACCCGAGACTAATCTTGGCCTGTTTACTATACTTGTTGACATTGACATAGTGTTATCCTCATACTTACATTAACAAGTAAAATTAAAAAATATTTTTTTAAACAAGCATTTATTACTTGTTAATAAGAAAAAGAACTAAAAAGTTAAAATGCAAAGTTTCAAGTCCATACTGTTAACCGTTGAGGAGTTCAATTGTCTGGAGCCAATCCTGGTAGCAGTATCACATCATGCTTATTATAAACATGCATTGTCATCAGAATCGGACTAGTGTGTAAAATTTTAGCTCAATCGGACACCGGAAGGTGGGTGAAATTTAGCTTGCAAGATTTCATTACAAACACCGGACAGGTGAAACTAAATAAAAGCTTGTAATTAATGAAATAGTTAATTAAAACTATTATATTTGAGTTCGACTACACTACAAGGTATTATTTTTCAAGATGACAAGAAAAATTTTTTTCGTCGTGATTTAAAAACTAAACAACCTTGGCACTACTTTTATTTATTTCATTAATTTAAAAAAATATTTAGAAGTAATACAGAAATTTATTTTAACATCAAATTATTGTTTATACTTTATTTTTTTATGTGTCTGTCTTATTTTTAAATCGATAAATACAATAAAAAGACAATGTAAGATTGTTTACTTTATAAATCACGACGAAAAAGACGTGGTATACATAGAATTGAGAAACATTACCCTCTTTTTAACACAGTCGGTTAATGGCTGACAAATTAAAGACTAATTACAAGATGATAATTAAACCATTATAATCTACGATGTGATTCTTGAAACAATCGTTAAGAATCTTATAACTATTCAATGATATTATTCAAGTTACAGATCACAGACTAAAAAAGTATAGACGGAGCCCTCCAGCTGACAAGTGACGAAAGTAAATATGAAGCTAGACCATAATCAAGAAGGCCGTTCGGTAGTATACGGCGAGCGTGTAACAGATTTTTCTTCGTCAGGATTTTCGTAGGGATGATGACTGATACTCGGGATTATTGTATTTACCGAATATTACCGTAAAAAAATACACAAATAAAATAACAATTTGCAAACTTTTACTTAGATAACTTACGTTTAAGATGTTTTAAGGGATTTCAAGGTTCAGTAGGCAAGTCCATTTAAAAATATATATAATTAATTAAAAATAAATACCATTAAGTAACATACACGATTTATAGCAACTTTCTTTTAAAAACCATATCCATAAACGGAAGATTTAATTAAATAATTTCATTTCATAATTTTAACGACATTTGTATGGAACGTCTTTGGGAAAGTCCAATAATCTGAATTCCAAAATGCGGTATCTTGGGAAAGTTTGATGTAAGCAGAGTGATTCCTTCAATGGTAACTCTACCATTATTGTGAGGTCTTTCATTAAATAACGCCAAGAAAAATTTCATCGTGCCTATTGTACGACCGCTCTGTCTATTCTTTTTTATGAGTCTGTGTTACAGATATAACTTAGCTACATCTATTATGTTATCATATCAAGCACAAGTCCGAGGATTTTTCCACAGCTCCAGTTAATGAAGCTCGCTAAACTTAATTCATTAATTATACATTCATCGTGTTTTGCGTCATTTGCTCTGATTTACTTTTGCATGAAGAATTAATTGAATATAATGTAGGTGTTTTCAAGTCTAGAAAGAATAGACTTCTTTTAAGTTAGTGAGCTTTACCACCGAAAATTACATCTCTACTTTCCATCAGGTGGGATCGTAGTCAAGCGCTAACTTAAATCTTAATATATAAAAACACAGCGTACGTATGTTTGTCATTGAAATCCTCCTAAACGGCTGGAACAATTTCAATAAAAAAAATGTCAGGTATTTTAGAGGGACAGAGTATGGTTTCGAGCTACAGGACCGGGCAGGTCGTGCTGATGTCGAGATACTTACCTACTTAAGAATACTCATAGCAAAAGTCGTTCAACTTACCATAGGTTTACCAAAATTTCAGATCGGGAGTATTTTATACCGTAAAATATGAAAACAACCAAACCTTATGACGCAGAACGAAGTCTGCCGGGTCTTCTAGTAATAAAAAAATGACAATGTGATAAATATTATACATAGGACATTTTGAAGAATTCGGAGAGGAGAATTTGAATCAAATAAAAAGATTATTTTTTTCGTTATCGAAACTAAAAAACTTAGGTCCACTTTGTTAATCAAAGGACCTAAAAATATAGCATCTGGATAATACTTAAGGTCTTTCAAAAAATATTTAATCCTACACTCTTTTTATTGTTTACTTATTTGAGTATAGCGGCTAACAGTAATAGAAGTAATAAATAGAATTCAGTGATTAGATTATAATTTTTCATAGACAAAACTTTAGGTAGGTACTTAACGATAATATGGATGATGAAAAAGATAGAAGTGTTTTGTATAGTGTTAATAGCATGTAAAAGACGATAAAGAGCAATTTTAAATCAACACAAAAAATATAAGTAGGCAAAATAATTCATAAAACGCACCCATAAATGATAGTTAATTCACTAATTAAACCTGATGAAAGAGTTAATTATTTTGCGTGTCTGTCTTGTGCTAGTAATTGTTATGTTAATATTTTGTATAACTCAATAATTTGTTGCAAATTTTAAATTAAATTTTCCCTACAGAACGTCATTTGATGAAATTGACCATTCATCTGGCTAATAACATTACACTAACAAGTAGGAGAAAGAGAAAGCACTAAATATTTTAAGAGAAAGCCCAGCTAGAAGTATAATGTATCATCTCAAAACAGACAGACAAGACCAACTTTTAAATACTTCTGAAGACAGACAGACAGGCCAGCTCAGGCTATATATTAAAGGCTAACATTGGGAAAGAATATAACATTAATTTATGTGACAAATAAATGGGAGCCGTAGAGTAGATATGTTAACATTCTTTCCTAGTATTTACTTATATTAAAAAAGTAACTTCACATTGATCGAAGCTTTGCACTGACTAGTAAACAATACTTTGTCTAAGGCGATGCGCCCATACTTAATCGTTGCAAAATCTCGGATAATTATAATCTTTTCCAATTACCCCGTCCTTTATCTTCCGCATGACCTGCCATTGTTATCCCTTCAGTGATTCATTAGAAAATTATCACGTCATAGTGGCATTGGATATTGTCTAGTATAAATGGCTAGGACGGCTGCCTGTTGTCATAGTTAATTCAGGGCTTGATAGGATACAGTGTATACTCAGACTATTAAGGTAAGTTGTTTGCAAACAAGTTTAACTGCTATTGATGTTGCAATAATATTTCACAAGTAGTAGATATTTGCACGAAGGCGTAGCCCAACTGATTGATAATACAAAGTCAAAACCTGGAAGCTTAAAACTTTGTACAGTGGTTTTTTAAAATTCATCCCCTAAATATGTGTTATCTATATTAATATTATAAAGCTGAAGAGTTTTTTGTTTGTTTGTTTGAACGCGCTAATCTCAGGAACTACTGGACCGATTTGAAAAATTCTTTTTGTGTTGAATAGACCATGTATCGAGGAAACTTTTAGGCTAAATAACATCACGCTATGATGAAAAGGAGAGGAGCAGCAAAATAAAATATTCCAAAAATGGGAAAATTTGGCGGGTGGAGCCGCCGGTGACTTCTATTGGGAGATAAAATAAAAGTTTCAATTTGAATGTTAGTACTTTTAAGTCATGACTCATGGCTAAGTGAACGGGCTCAGCATTTTTAGGGCAATAAATATTTATTGGTGAAACTTGAAGCAGTATCGGGATAATGTAATTAGAAGTTCACTTTTGCACTGATAGGTTTAAAAAAAATCCGAAATAAGATTTTTCGAAAGAAGAATTTGACTTCTAAATTGATTTGAATACCACTTTTGTAAAATTTTGGGAAAATTAATATCTACCGGAGATTTTCATTGAATTCAAATGAGTGTGAATTTGCCATCCTGCCGATAATTGTAAACCCAAGGGTTCCCATATTTTATCATGCTGCAGCGCGTCCTAACATTCTCTACATAGTGGAAGATGTCCTATAATTGTCCAATTTGTACTTACCAATATTTAGATAAAGTATCGGGGTAACAGTTTTATTGCGGCTTCTCTTTATTATGGCGTACAGGAAACTGTGGTGCCCTTTTGAAAACCCCTGATTACCTATTTAATTCAATCTCATCATCGCAACCCATAATTGTCTCACTGCTGGGCTCGGGTCTCCTCTCACAGTGTGAGAAGTATTTAATTATTTCTATCCAATACTTTTTTTTTTTTCAATTCTGTTTTATCTCAAAATAGAAATATTAATCCTCAATTCATTGTGGAACCAATTCATATCAATCCTAATTTCATACCAATGTGTAACAGGATTAACGCGGTATAGATAAAGTATGTTGGTACTAAACATATAATTTAATAATGACTATTATTTATTATATTTTATTTCCTCCTAACGAAATTGTATGTACCTTTATAATCATGTTTACCTCCCGACCCTTCGTAATGACAATAGAACCATTATTCAATGTAAGACAATAGGTAATCACTGCAATTAAGGTGTTGCTGCGCGTGTTCAAGTATAGGTTCTGTTTCTCATCTATTGTCTAAACTCTAGAACTTCTTGTGAAACGTGATACATGGCATTGCTACTTACCATTTTACATGTCATTTCTTTTTTTTTAAATTAAAATTAACACTTAATTATTTTACTAGCGACTCTTCCTATTTAGGTATTTATATCTTTCTTTTACCCGACTTCGCCAGATAGTTTATAAGGCGTAATTATATGTATATACATATTTATTTATTTGGGAGGCCCTATAGCTTAAAAAATCGGAGAAATTTTACATTTGTGAGGTGTTTTTTGTTGGGGAAGTGACATTATGCTATGTAATTTGTGGACCTCCTACCCTTTTTATGTTTTAATTTTATATTAAGGATTACAAGTTTTTAAGCTATAATTAACTTTAACAACATATTGTGAGTTGGTCTCCTAATGATGCGATGCTATGACAATTTAATATTTGATTATTCAACATCATTGTACCACGATAAAAGGAAATTTTCGCCACTACCGATCACTCTTCCTATCCAACCACGCCTGCAGTTAGGTCGTAAATAATTAACATCGTAAATTATTCTTAATATTGTTTCCAGAATGAAGATTCTCGTCATAGTTGCTCTGTCGTGTATGGTGGCTGTAGCCTGGGGAGCGACCTACACGGACAAATGGGATCATATAAATGTAGATGAGATTCTAGAATCTCAACGCCTACTCCGAGGTTACGTAGACTGCCTTATGGATAAAGGAAGGTGTACTGCTGATGGAAGGGCTTTGAAGGAAACCTTGCCTGATGCCCTAGAACACGAGTGCTCCAAATGTACCCAAAAACAAAAAGAAGGAGCTGATAAAGTAGTCAAGCATTTAGTAAACAAACGCCCAGAGTTATGGAAGGAACTCTCCACTAAGTATGACCCTAAAAACATCTACCAACAAAGATACAAGGACAAGATTGAAGCAGTAAAGAACTGAGAAACTGAAATTAATTTGAATTAATTGTAACATTCGGGTCATAAGTCAGTACTGTTACAAGCAAGGCTGTTTGCTGAGTATTGGTACCAAAAATATTTAAAGTTTACACGTTTATATACAATGCACAATAAATAATTAAAATGATTATACATTTTTTCTTTTCCTCACCAAATAGCAGAAGACAATGTTCATTTAAAATTCCGTAGTTATTGTAAGCATGATGTATTTCTTGTTCTAGTCATTCGTTGGAGTAAATTAATCATACATTGAAATGTTATTACAATAGGTGCAGTTTTCTAGTTAGTTCCGGAAAGTTGAAACCATATTTAGTTCATGTTATATTGATGACTACCTAATTAAACTTATACATCGGATTGTATCCTTATTACAGAGATTTAAAAACGCCAACCAAAATTACCTTTTATTTAATTAATAAATTATAATAAAAAACTGGACAAGTACCCAAAGTTAAGCTGGGTAAGTAGGTACCTATACTGTATTTTTTGTATAGGTACCTCCTCTTCATATTTTATTCATAATTTCAATTATTTTATTATTCATAAGTTAACAAGAACCTTTTCGTTAAATGATGTTTTATACCACAGTTACGTTATTTCCTTATGTCCTTACTATACAAGCGAAAAAAGTTTTCCGCGCTACATAGCATCCATCTTTATGGTAATTATTTGCCGTTTTTTTCTTACAAGAAAAAATATTTCATTTGATCACTTTTCGTATCTCCTCCTCAGACGAAGAAGTACCTATATAGACTCAGTTTTCAGAAAAAAAAGTGAGGTAATGTTTTTTTGTTACGATGTGACTTACGTCACAGAGCGTATAGTCTGTCGAGCATTGCACCGGGAAACGTTATCATTTGTTATTTACTATTGAGTCTATTGTTTTTTGGTCTGAGCATATGACATTATCTATAGTACAAAACATTATGAATTAAACTTTAATTGTTTTCTTCTATAAACCTGTTAAAGTTGTCTCTATAATTTTGTTCTGGGTCGTATTTCTGAACTAGTTGATCCCACGACTCTCGGTGCTTCATCATCACTGCTTTTATCACTTGTCGTATCAACTGCTTCTGTTTTGGACTACATTTACCACATGACGTTTCTAGAGTTTCAGGAATTGCTTCTGAAACAATATCGAAACATTCTCAGAATCCTAGCCTAGTAGTTTGAACATTGGTCTCTCGAACGGGAGTTCCTGGATTCAGACCGTAGCACGTACATCGAAATTAAAAAGTTATATGCTTATTAGAAACAAATTATTACTTGCTTCAGTGAAGGAAAACATCGTAAGGAAACCTGCACACTTGACAGTTCCTCACAAACTTCTCAAAAGTGTGTAAAGTTTGCTGATCCGCATATGTCCAGCGTGGTGGACTATGGTCAATACCCACACATTGAGGGAGGAGACACGAGCCCAGCATTGGGACGGTTATGGATTGTAATGATGATGATGATGATATAATAGATTTGTTCAAACGCTACTGACAGATATGAATGCTGACGCAAACTCTATAAAGTTTCCCAATTTAAATGTACTTAGTTGTAACATATCATAGGTATTACGCATAAAATTATACTGTCTGCATTTATTTTCCTTGATGAACTTACTTTTAAAATCCTTAGCGTCAGGTGTACAAGGTCCTTTGTCGAGAAAGCACTTGGTGTATCCTTGTAAAACTCTATCGTTTTCCAACAATGGTCGTATATCAAAATCATCGTACCGGGCGCTGTAGAAATCTGCTAAAGCACCCATAGATACAATCCCAAGGATGAAAGAAATAGTCCATAGCATTGTTGTCTTTACCGTGCTAATGTATAAAGGGAAAAATAATTAAAAAACATTTAACGCAATTATGAAATCATGAATTAAGAAATTTCTTAAATAAATATTTTTAAAACTGTGTGATTTCCTATGATGTTGTAATAAGTAGGCATATATTTTTTTCCTAAAAGTCTTAAAATTTACTGAATCCATCCATCCAGTAAGTCTAAAACATGATATTTTGTCCAGGAGAGTTCTGTCTGACGTTATGCACGATTATTTCTTATAACAATGTTAAATTATATCAAATGATTAAATATGGTGGTCGGTAAGCTGTAAGACCGAATGGATCTAGTTAAGTACGCGCCTATTAAAAATATCGAGCAAATCGCACGTATATAATTATTACATACAAGCTCATGAGTATTTAAAACTAAATGAGTTTGTATTTTAATTTAACCGTCGTAAATACTTCCACCCTTACCTTTTTACTTCTTTTTATATTTGTATTTTTTTTTAATATTTATATTACTCTGTAATATACATATTCTAAAACAACAATCTTGATAACTGACCTCCACTTCTAGGCTAAAGTTCTTGTGTAAATACGGATGAAATGTTAGTACCAGTATTTATAGTGTGTCCTATGTATCATTACATACATGAACAAGAAAATTACCTACAATTATACATATTAAGTGATGCTGTAATCAAAATGTACCTTGGAGCATAAGAACAAGTAACTTACTTTAATGACCTTAAAATTAGGTCCAATAGTTATTTTTATATATTTTTACAGAATGTATTTTATTACTTAGCAATACTAGATTTGTAATTCTAGCAAGCCTCCTCAGTTACAAGAAAACACCCGTGCTCAGTAATGATCTGTTACTTGGTTATGGTGACTTGTCCACACATTTCTTTAAAGCTCTTTTGAATTTCGATAAACAGCATAAAAATGTTTCTACAATTTTGATCTTCGAACCTCAGTCAAAAACTTCATGTTTTATTTCTTTATCCCTGTCTTCAATTATGTGACAAAGACTGCATGTAAATGAAAGTTATGCTTAAAAACTTTGTATGCCCAACAAACAAGGCATGAAGATTGAAAGTCAGCAAAAACCATTAAACCATTAGCAACCATTGCTCGCACCTTTTGCATGTTACCTATTCATGAGCAAACCACTAAACATAATGTCATGGAATTTGGTATAGAAACAGTTTAAAAATTTTAAAAGGATTATAAGCGATCTTTTTTCTAAACTTTTTATATAGAAGAAAATTTTCCGTTGTAGTGAAAATTCATACAACATCGGAAACAAATAAATAGCAAGGTTTTACTTGAGCGAAACATGGGTTGCTAGCATAGACATGGTGCTAGTGATTTTTATGATTTAATTTTTTATGTATTTTCAATTCAATATAGGCAGGTACATCACTCAGTACATAATTTATTGTCTTTGATCTTTGATTTTTAAGGATTATCTATGGTATGTACGTGGCAAAAAAGTTAGACTGTAAATTAAAAAAGTAATTTAATAAAATGTCACGTCAATTTATACAATAAATCAGATCATTGACTGAAATATTTTTTGATAAAAGTATTTAGCTTTTTTTGTATCAAAATGCCGGTCGATTGCCAAAGATCGACATCAGGTGGAAAAGGGAACTTAGGGATGTTCATAGAGAGAAACCCGAAAATATGTGCTGCAGGGCTTCC
>LGAG01000919.1:624077-637378 GCA_001278395.1 Lerema accius | reverse complement strand
CTGGCAGACAGCTGATGTATCAAGGAGTAACTTAGGCTACTTTTTATTACTTTCGTTTCGGCGTAGGTTTCCCGAAGCGAAGCGAGGGCGGGTCCACTAGTCATACATAAAATTGTTGCGACGTGATTGAAATAATAATTTCATGTATTGTAACTGAGACAATTGAGTTAGAACATAGTTATAATAAAAAGCTATACACAAACGCTTTGTAATATGGGTATACAATGTTGTCAATTTATGATGATTGGATCGAGTGATTGCATAAATAAGCCCTGTGTACTGAGATGGCATAATTAAGGCTTAAAGGATCTACTTAGCTAATCTTTGGAAGCTAGATTGTTACAAAAATTAAAATAACGCTACTATATAGTCCGTTTTTTAACTTGTCTTATTTTAAAAATAATAACACTTATTTTAAAAGCTGTTTTACTGAATATTTCAGCACGTGAAGTGAAATGACGAAATCACTTGATCATTAATGACGAAATCAATTAAACATTATTTTAAAAATGAATAACATGAAAATGTGTGGTTTTCGTTACAATGTTTACGTAAAAGTGCGTGCTAAATAGAATAAGTTTAAAAAATTGAGTGTATTATTCCACTTATTCCAGAAATTAATATTAATTTTATTGTCAAAAGTAATTATGTATTAAATATAAAAACATTATTATTATTTTAAATTAGGTGGTTCTGCCGTTGATACTCCTAAGAGCACTAATATAGGTACTTTTATAATATAAAACACGTAGGTATTATCTTTAATTTTTTTCTTCCTTATTTTTTTTCATGTAAAATAGTTTAGTGTTAACTAAATTAAGGAGTTTTGGTAAAGACAGGAATTGCCCACTAACTGCTTGCAATGTATTTTGATACATTATCTTTTCTTTCTCAGTACAGTCTTTGCATGATGTGCTGATCATTTCTAGAAAGTCATCTGAAAGTATTAATAAATTTTGTTAAGGTAAACTGGCATCCATTCTTAGTACTTCCGTTCTTAACATTTACACTATCGTTACCTCTGTGGCTTATGAAGAAAGCTGATTTTACCCCGTCTTTAAATGTTATCAAAACAAGCAATAGAAGTATCTTTTTCTGTATTGTTTTACATTACAATCCTAATAGTTACCCCCTTCGTCCTTAAAAGTACGTCCTTGTAAGTCCTTCGCTACCCCCCTCAAATAGTTGATTTACCCGTTCGGGGGTATTTACCCCCACGTTAGGAACCCCTAGCTCTAAAGTCATACTAAAAACCTCTTTATAACAGTAGTTAATTAAGTACAAAATACAACAATATAATGCTGGTTAAAAATACCAAACAGTTTCCCTTACATTTCATTTCCTTGTCCTTAGAAGTCCTGCAGTTATCGTCATCAATAACACATTCGATAAATATCTTGGATTGTGTTTCATTTGCTAACATGCCCTCAATATCAAACTGTTCATAATTATGTTTTTTACCGCCGCTAATACTGAAGTCTATAAAGATTAAAATAAAAGCACAATAATATCTCATTTTAACTCGATTTGCAGAACCATACAGTTTGACTACTAGTTATTGAGTTCAACATTATCTACTTCAAATTGTATGAACAAGAGCCAATTCAAGTTCGGAAACAATCGACAATTGTTCGCGTACAAAATCATAAAAAGACAAAAGCCGTTGAAAACAGTCCCTTGTACAAATTTCTCTCACACTAGTATGGTATGGTGGTATGCGCGCAGTAAAGCTATTGTAAGGTTTACATTATCAATAGTATGATTAACTTAATTAAAGTTAAAAAATCGCGAGAAAACCCTCAGCATATCTTGCCAGGTCTTTAGATGTTCTCATGACCTGAATGATTCGAAGGGTATAACCAACATCACAAAAACAATTAAAGATTGTCTACCTTTTCAAACTATATGTTGTCATGTATAATTTTTTGAAATAGCTTTTAGTTTATTTAGGTAGTTAAATTGTGAAGTTCATTCAAGTTATTCGTTAATAACCAGTAAGGTTTAGCTGCAAAACCATACAAATACTCTTAAGTGTAATGTTTTGTTGAAACGCCATTTACTACCAATACTTTAGTATAAGATCAAATTAATTGCTATTAAAAAACTTACAGGCACTAAATATTCATTAGATTCTGAGATAAAGATTGGTTTTATAACAGTGCGTTAAATTGATATGGAATGGATTAATACATATTTAATCAAATATATGACAAATATGGCTTATCTACTTTACCTTTTATCAAAAACTCACACTACCATACTACGTTTGACACAAAAACTATACACACGTTCGCCGGAAGGCGCTGTTCCCAGACAGGCTCGTTGAAGACTATTGCTTGACAATAAGTTATGGTTCATTTTCGAACTCAAAATCGGGATGAACTTTTGGTTCATATAATTAGTACTTCTATATACCTGTAAATAGCCAAGCCACATATTTTAGTCAAGGTGTAGAGTTAAGAAGTTAGAGCTTGTAGAGTTAGGACGTATAACGTTAGAAACTTGGCTCTACATAAGTTGTGATAACTTTTTGGTAGAGCAAGCCTTAGGGCAATGTCTTGGTAGAATTTTACATGAAAATATTTTTGATTATGGTCGTCTTTCCTTGTAAGTCCTAGGCGTGAAATTAGCATTATTCAACAATCATTTAAGTATATCCGGCTTCTTTAAAAATGGAAAATAAGCAGCAATCATATAATAATAGTGAAATAAATATTATCGTGGCTCAACTTTTACATAACATATCTTTTTACATGAAAAATATCTATCATAGCAGGGGCATTAGATTATAAATAAGGATACGTGATAATTGTTACAATTATAATTTTTCCACGTTTTTCTTCACTCGGCAGATAAAACAATGATCGTCATTATAAAAAGACTAGAATTTTCTTTTCTCTTGTGAAATCTTATTGTTTTCATGTCATCCGTATAAAAGCGATCTATATTTTGATATCTTTTTATTTCTTGCTATTCTTCTGCAGACAGAGTTACGCTTTATATTTCCGTCTTTGAAACGTAAGTTTTTCATAATTTTGTTATAATTAGAGGTTATTTTTAATTTTATTCCACTATCCGTGCATCCACACCGCAGTTATTTTTTGTGGAGCAACGTTTCCAAGTGTTACTCAGCAACATCCGACAGCAAAAAGTTATTTATTGTTAATATGTGTGTTGTATATAAGTTACAGATAGTTACTTTATGTTACCGTGTTGCATTTTGTTGCTCCACAAAAAATAACTGCGGTGTGGATGCACGGTATGACGTGAAAAGATTTTTATAATATTTTAAACTAGAGACATGTTTCATCCCTAGCTAACAACCGAAAAAATATTCGCTACTAAATTATATGCCTCTTTATCTTCTATAGGTACGATAAATATTTAAAATTTCTCCGTCAAAAACATATTATAGCCTTCCAAACAAAAATCTCCTAATACACTAATGACTATTACTCTAAATTTCCACTCAAACTAGCTTATTCTAGGATTCAATAATAATTCCAGGACCAAATTAGGATTTACTCCTTGCTCTGTGTTTATTAATCCTGAATGTTATTAAACTAGATATAAGTCCTAGATTAAAGTGTAATTATTTGATATGATGTATTAAGTATATTATAAAGGGGATTCATAAAATAACCTTAAATTTCCTTCTTCTAGATATTTAAATGTTGTTCTGTTCATGAAATTGTTAAATAATATGTTTAGTATCTACAATTGAACGATAAATAATTTCATGAATTATTTCTGCAACAATAATTACTTCCTGAATAATTTAATTGCAGAATTACATAATGTTTATTTAGTTTTAATAGTGTTTAAAGTTCTATTTATTTTAGCATTGAAATACCAAATTGTGTATAATACATTAGGCACTAATTTTTATTTGTTTCTACTTCCGTACATCTACTAATATTTAGGAATTATACAACCCTCATTAGCCGGAGTAATATTTGAGTCATTATTTTTAATGTAAAAATAAATATTTTGTTTAAAATTGCTTCTTTCCGGCATATTTAGTCCGATATATATAACACAGAAGCTGAATCATTTTTCCACTAAATTTATTACACTCCACTAAGTTAGGTAAGTCTATAGATTTTACAACAATAAATAATTATTTGCTTGTAATGTTACTGTAATTATTTAAGAGTGATAGAATTAAGTACCTATTTCTTTTATTCGTCGTGTAAATATAGATATCTAATTCGAAAGTGTCCATTACTCTGCTTTACATTACATTGTCTAATATTATTTTCAGTAATCGGCTGCAATGCAAAAAATGTTTCTCCTAGGCCTAGTAATTATTGCGATCACTGCGCCTCTAGCGGCAGCGCAGGGTTACGGGGAAATGTTTGACAAAGTCGACATTGATAAAGTTCTTGGCGATGATGCACTTTTTAACGAATATTTAGACTGTTTTCTTGACAAAGGACCCTGTTCCACGGATTTGGTTAAAGAGTTTAAAAGTAAGTGTGCGAAAACAAAAATGATTTATAAAACTGCAACATTTTATCAAAATATTTTTTTCTTTTGTCAGCTTTTTTCAATATTATTTTTTATCTTAATATTTCACGTCAATTGTGTGTTTTTTCTTTATATTTTTTACACAAATATCGACATTTCTTCGTACATGACGTCACGCCAAAACTTAAATTTACTCGTACATAATTTAATTTTTCATGTGTATTAATAATTTTAAATATATTTTTTTAGAAATCGTACCAGAAATTATAGCGACGGCTTGTAGTAAATGCTCAGCTCCTGAAAAGGCTACAGTAAGAAAACTGGTTAACGCAATATACGAAAAGAAACCAAATAAGGCTATTGAATTCCACAAGAAATATGATCCTACAGGAGAATACGAACCGAAGTTTGCAGCTTTTCTTGTAGCTAAAGAGGACTAAACACCACCTTTATCAATTAATTTTGACCAATTAAAAAGAAGAAAACTTGGCTAGGATTACTGGAAATGATTCTATATTAAAACCTGTAATTTCAAAGATCACTAACAATTTCTATTTTGATTTATTGATAGTTGTTAACTACGTAGAGAACCAAAGATGATTTTTCTTCCACGATAATTGTATCAAATTAATAAAGTGTGTCGAAAATTAATTTTGCTTTTTATTTCCAGTCATGTATTGACTTGGGTACTTTAATAATGTTGCTTAGGTGTTATAAGGTAACACAATGTCTTGCAATGTGTCTGTCTTCCTTGTTATAAGGAAAAACAAAACAATGATCAATTGTATCTTGTTCCTTACTGAGTAGATGACTAAATCAAGCTCTACGTGGATAGTTAGTATTCAAAAGATCACGCGATGTTCCGTATATTGCATATTAGGTACTTCTGTATTGCACATTCTTAGATTATTACCTTTCTATCATCGTATATTATCTAAAAGTAGCAGGTTATACATATATAAGAAGAAAGCATGAGCCAAAGCAAACGGTAACAAGGAATGATTTACACTTGCCTACCTAATTGTATGTAGATATATGAATTATAGATTGAGAATACAAGAAGTAACTTATTTATTCTTGCGTCTCTTTCAAACACATAAACAAAATTCAAAGTTTAAATAAGACGCATACAGTAGAAATTATCATTTTAGTCATAATCATTTCTGTTTAATCTAATCGTTAGTTATTTACAAAGAATTCCCAATTAAATAAGTTCAACCATCCATCGCTATCACTATATATCACTGCAAAAACGTTATGGCAATCGTTAATAACCCACGTAGCTTGTCAATCGTTGCACAAACCCCATAACAAATGATGGATCGATCCGGAACGTTGCGCAGTGTCACAGATTAAATGAAATCATTATACAACGGCCTTACGTCAGTTGCAGTTGGCGCAAGCGGCCCCACGGCACACAAACATACATGATATGCAATACTGGAAATGGTAGCGGCTTGCTCAACGACAAATGCCGATTGCTCACCCACTTCTAGTCTATAATTTGCAACTGCGTTCGGTATTGCTCCTATATTAAGGTTCGATCTAGGTTATGCTTCATCTATACAACTATACATCTATGTATACAACTAAGTTGTGTCTGTTTGTAATAATAAAATGACCGCGTTTTACTAAATGCATACATGTATACACGGTACACATACCAAAATAACATTTTTTTATTTTTTTTTCTGGCTGTTTGTCTATCTGTTCGATGCGCCTAAACTCTGAAACGGCTGAACCGATTTTGATGGGACATTCACTGGCGGATAACTGATATAGTAAGGAGTAACTTAGGCTATTTTTTTTTACTTTCGTTTCGGCATAGGTTTACCGAAGCAAAGCCAGGACGAGTCCACTAATCTAGAGTATGTTCTCAGTTACTATATTAATATTCGATGTACGTTATGCTTTATCTAAGTCATTCTACACACTCAACTACACACACTACACACTCTAGTTCATCTCGCTAAAATATCATCTCAGTTACATAGGGAAACTTTGTTTTCATAAAAATATGTTACTTCCTACTGCAACTGTGTTCACTGTTGTTCCTATATCAAAGTTCAGTCTATGTTAAACTACATGGAGAATATCTTATATTAGCTATATTGGATAGCTATTTGCTTTGTTAAAATATAATTATTACCTACCAACACATAGACAAAGTTGGCATCTTTTTCTCGTATTGACAATACCGTGATCTGCGATTAGTTCCCAAAAATCATTTTTGGTATTTACACCATAGGCGTTAAGAATTTCTGTATCAAGATTGAGAAGTTTATGTAGATAATCTTATCAATAAAGTGTTTAAATCCGGATTTCTTTGCTTAAAATACGGGTACATAGGACTATATCGACTGAGTTACTATTTCATGTATGAGTATTTTACATTAAAACAATTGAATATATCACATATTTTATTAACTAATTGCATTTTTAAATAAATAAATTTCTTTATTTTCTGAAACCACCTTGAACAATATGGTAAATCACAATCTCTTTGTTGACATTCATTACGGCATGATTACATAAGATTAAATTATTAGGTCGAGCTTTGATTACAACACTAACTTTGTTTACATTATTAAGATTGTAATTCAATTTGACCTCAAAAGAAACGGAATATTTTAAAAGGACTTAGTAACTAATTACGTCCAACATTCAAATATTTGTCCCTGCTTGTAAGCGTGTATTTAAATTTAACAAGATTGTGCAATAGAATTAAAAATTAAAAATAGACGGGTTTGATATTACAGGTATTTTAACTGCAGATTAAGAACTGACATTAGAGGTTAGTTAATGAACTTGAAGTCATGATAATTAAAATTCATTATGAATTTTACGTAAGCATTCATTTCAATGCTCACGAGTCTAAAAATGCTCGACTTATAATTAATGTATATTACGTTGTAGATGTTATTGTCCAATCAACATTGTCATGAATCATTCAATTATAATATTTGTAGTTTGACAATAACCTTTGCTCATTAAGTACCTACAAAAGTGTCAGGCATTTTATTTTTTTCAACGCTAAGTTCTCATAATATTTAATGGCCAAATATTGCAATCGAAGCGTAATAATATTGCGCGATGGAATATCCAATATTGCAATAAACCACGATGCGAATACGACAGACTTTTCAACACTGCATCCAAAATTATCATAATACTCGTACTTCTAAGTTGAGCAGGATGCCAATGAATCTAGCTAACTTAACGTTATTGTTATGAAAAACCCAAAGTGGTATTTCTTCTGCAAACGACTTTGAACCTTCAGTTTCACTATAACTATGACTTAATCTACCAGAATTGCTTAAAGATAATTTAGCTTCCTTGGATGAACTTGTCGAAGTCAGCACGATGCTGGCCTGTAGGGTCGTTCTTGTTGACGAGTTCGTCCCATTGTTTGGGATGTTTCTGTTGGATCGCCTTGATGACCTTTCTAATATTAGCCTTCTGTTTCTCAGTGCATTTTCCACATGTGGTTTCTACGGCTTCAGGAAGGGTTTCTGAAAATGGACTTTATTTTAGACTCGTAAGGTATATTATCGAATGGTGTGAGGGTGTAATCTATACTAATATTATAAAGCTGAAGAGTTTGTTTGTTTGATTGATTGAACGCGCTAATCTCAGGAACTACCGGACCGATTTGAAAAATTATTTTAGTGTGAGATGGTCCATTTATCGAGGAAACTTATAGGCTATATACCATCACGCTACGATGAAAAGAAAACGAGCAGCAAAATCAAATATTCCAGAAACGGAAAAATTACGCGGGTGAAGCCGCCGGCGACTTTTAGTCTATTTAAAAAAATGTATCTAAAATTTTTAAGAATTGTCTAACGTACTTTACATTACATTTTTGGTACTGTTAGTGCAGTTACAATATAGCAATTTTCTAAACAGTTCACGGTCATTGCGACTTGTAAACAGACACTACATTACATCAATGATGTAAGCTGTCGCTGGCTGTTTCTACTTTCGATGAAGGTTAACATATTATCTAAGACTTGTTTTAATAAGTTTAGGCTATTAGATAAAATAGTCATTAGGTACTTTACGATCGCTGACGATAGTAGGTCCTTAAGATATTAAAATAGTTTGTTACCAGTTTGTTTGCTTTAAAAGTCATGGAATTGTGCTTGCCAATTAAAAGCACATCTAATTTAATTCACACAATAACAATAATAATTGATAGCTTGAAACAACAGTTAAGTGAATAAAACATTCGTTTATCTGTAACGATTCATGATTTTTTTTAAGAATGATTTCATGGATATTTTAAACTCTACATATCAAATCTACTAAGTAAACGGATTTTAACATTACGACGTCGCGTCGTTGTGTTAAGAGGATAAGGAGAAAAACACGGTTATTCTAAAAAATAACGATGACACCATACATAAGCTGTAAATCATATTTATTTGCTTGCTATTAATATGAACTTGCTTTGAAAATAAAATAAGTTCCTTAGGTATTCCTTATTTCAGTCTAAAGACTATTTTCCTTTTATTTTGCACAGAGCAGTTTTATAAAATACGTACTATAGGTATGTACCTAGTATATACTATTATGTATTCCTACCTATAACAAATAAAGTACCTATCGAAATTTTAAAATAAACAAAAAAATACTTGAAAAATTTTCAAAAGAAGTACCAAGTTTCGCAAATGTAAAATGCAAGTTATTTGACTAATTTAGATTTACTATACCTACTATGATTTCACAAAGTTATACATTAACACAAACTTATCATAAGCCTATTCTTTAAGCCTTGACCTTGAGTCCTATAAACATTTGTAGCCAATTATCCTGAGAGGAATATACGCAGAATACACATGTTGCGCTTTGCATACATTGCACATACTCGTACTGTGCGTCTTTTGTTTGCAATCGAAGAACAGTGACCATTGGCGAGCAGCGATAAGCGATTATATCGAAGTCATATTCAAATTCTTTATTGCCTTAGGAACTAGCGTATCGCACTAACTCATATATGAACCAGAGAAATTAAAACTATTTTATAATAATAACAGCCGAGTTAAGCGGTTTTGGATAATTAAAACCGTTCCCGTTACACAGAATATTATATCCAAATTAAAGCTATTTTGGTATAAAAAAGTAAGTAAACCATTTATTAAACGCAGGTACCTACTCTATAGATTTAAAGTATGTATCTATTGAAACGATATATGTATACAAAATATTATTTTCAATGTTCTAAACGGTTTCAATTAGTTTCGATTTATAAAGTAGGTACCTAGGTAGGTACTATTTCTGTCCACGTCCCTAATGAATACGCAATTGATGTTTTATTAAGTTCTTAAGTAATGAAATAAATCCTTATTTATTTAACCACGAAGATACTTAATTGCTGATTTACTTTGTATTATTTTTTGTATTAAAATGAACTGTATTTTTTATCGCTTGCGATATGACAGATGGTTGGAAGGGACTCACTCGTCGCCATATTGTAAATACGTGTAAATTTTTGAATATGAAATTAACTTTGTCAACGATGATTAATCCTTGCTTACCGCATTGTCCGCTCACCGATTTTAAAATAATGATTGCGAATGCAACAAAATATCAATGGCTGTCATTAACAAACCTGAATAATTAATTTACAACTTTAAACTCGACAGGAATTTGAACAATGTTAATTATCAGTAATTAAAAACACGAATATTTGAATTAGGCATCCAAAAATATGAGTTAAATTAAAATTTCAACTTTTGATTTAATATAAAATAGAAACCAAAATTATCAATTATAAAAACAAATAAATATCAACTCTTAGTAGCCATATTCCATATTAGATTTTGAAATTTAAAACGTCGCAATTCGTACTTTAAATTAACATGAATGAAACCAAAATTAAAACTTGATGTAATTAAAAAATCTAGTACCAAAAAAGTTCTACTTACTTTTAAAATCAGTTCCTTCCGCAGTGCATCGTCCTTTGTCCAAGAAACAATTGATATATGATTTTAGTAACCTGTCATTTGACACCAGAGTTTCCACATCGAAGTTGTCGTACTTTGAATTATATTTATCTGCTGCATACACTGACAAGACGAGGCAAGCGAGAACTACAAAAGCCTTCATTTTACTTGATTTGAGAGTTCTGAAAGCAAAGATTAATTATAAACTTAGTTTTGTGATGATATTAAACACTAGATTAAACTTTACACGACTTGTGCCGAATACAGGACGACGAAATCCGCCTGTTAGTTAGCAATCTGCCTCGACACACTCGTGATTTGAATTTTGATTAAATTATGGAAATCAAAGGACACGACTGAAGAGCTACATACATACTATTACTACTCATTCATACGTTCAATTTATTCTCATACTTGTTGAGAGGATTTACTAATAAAATATATTGAATGTTAGGGGAGAAATTTAACTTTTATTTTACTGAAGTTTGTAACTATCACTGTTAATATCATCAAGGGTTATAGTTAAATTTTCAACGAGAAAAGATTTTATGTTGAACAAAATAAATAAAATTAAGAAAAATTAATTCAAAGCATCTAATTTAGATGCCAGTCTATCTGAAAATGCATTTTAGAGGGATAACAAATTTGTAAATGTAAGTTAAATTCGTTCTTAAGCATAAGATCTGCACAATATGTACGAGTATGCTAGGTATATCAGCTAAAAACTTAACCACACCCTCTTGCCCTAAATGCAATAGTTATACAGAAGATATAGCTGTAAAAAGAACTTCTATATACACATCCACGCTTGTTGTAACTCGTAAATTACTTCAAAATATAAGCAACATTCAGAAAAATTAGATCAGAAGGAAATATGTCACTGAATTGCGTTAAATCTGGTCCACTGTTACGTAACACAATCACAAAATTTAACACTGATTGCAGTTGCAGTTCATTCACCCACCTTTTACTCTCCGTATAGGTCCTATAGAACTAGCTGGCACCGAAAGCGACAGTGCTTTTATATCAACGTTCGTATACCCACTACCTTTGTCGCCTCGCAGTCCAAACAGTTACCAGTTGTCGTTCAAATATATACCTTTCTTCATAACGCATATGATCGAAGCGTTCCACGAACGCAAGTCAAGACCTTTGCACTATTAATGCAAACGGTAAGTTCGTGTTTGGTTACTGAATGTTACCAGGAAGGTTGGGCAACTGAAAAACCCAACTGCTTTTTGCAAGGAAAATCTTTGGAACTAATTTGAAGATTTGTGATTAATCGAGCTAAATTACAAATACAAAAGTTAAATTATGCAATTTAAACAATGCAAATATTTTTATGAACATGCAATAGGAACTATGTAGGTAAGTTAGAAATTACAATAGTTTTAGTGTAAGTTTAATTATGCAATTTGAAATTTTGAATTCAATTTTTTTTCATAACCATGCAATAGAGAAGTTGGGATGTGCGAATTCATTTCTTGAATTACTTCCAAGCAGTAATATTATACTTATATTCTTAAAATGTAGAAAACTAAGGGGTATACCAAACTGGATGAAATAAAATATGTTGTAAATCACTGTTCCCGGTCTTTTAGTATGACATAATAAATTTTACGTAATCATATTAAACCTATTATAGGTATCCCCTCAATAAACATATGAGGTAATCCTTTTTCAAAAAAGAACTAAGTATAATTTTTTGTAACTTTAATCCTTGATAATTTTGGCGGCAAGCTTGGCACGAATAAAAAAACATAAATATGCAGTTTAACACAATCCAGTGATTGATAGCGAGATAGCAGTAGTTCTTACATAATTCGTTAGTATAGATCTTGTAAACGTCATGTTACGAGATGGACTAGATAGAAATATAGAAGACTATAAAGTAAGAGAAAAGTAAAAAAGTGTATCGTTGATTACTAGAATAGCACAATGGGATGGGGACACGAAAACTTTAATGTTGCATAAGGTATCAAATAGGCCTCCTGAATTAAAAAAAATGTCTTAGCAAAGCAGGGCTAAATATTTTACATACCAGTGTTAAGACCTTGATATAGCTTTCACAAATCCTGTGAAATACTTATTTTGAGGGTCAAGTTTCTTCACCAGCTGTTCATAATCTTGTGGATGGTACTTCTGGAAAGCATTAAATGTTCTGCGAGCAAGCCTTTTCTGAGATGGTGAGCATCTTGCACACGCTGTTTGGACCACTTCGGGAAGAATAGCTAAAATTTGAGAATTTCGTATGTATATTATCTATTATTGTTTATATCATCAGTCATAATCTGAAATATTACTTATCTTGAAACGTAAAGGTCAGCAGTCATTCAAAACAGCTGAGTACCTATATGTATTGAGTAGTTATTATTAAAAGAGCTATTTGTACGTAATTTTTATTTAGTCGGAGCCATTGTTACAGCAAAAATACAGTTTAAAATTACATTCTAGAGTTTGCCTTTATGTAACATCAGTCTTCTAATACCTACTAATACTTAACCAGTAAAAAAAAACTATTTTAATTTAATGTAGTATATTCAAACTAATCACTGTAAAATGTTACTTGGTAACCGGAAAAAAATCCCAAACGATGTCTAATTATTATTGTTGAAATAATTGCAATTTTATTTTATACATTACTGTTGTAGATTAAGATAAAAGCAATTGATTAGTCACATGTGTTATGTTACATGCATTTACACAAAAGGTTTTTTTTTATATAGTGCCTAATTAATCTTGCTTCAATAGTACTTATATAAGCACCGATAAGTAAAAAAAATGGACGCTTAAGTAATAATTTTATAACATCGGACAAGGTCAGTGGTATTTACGTATTTCTTTCCGTCAAGACATCTAGTTTAATCGCAAAATTACAAGTAT
>LGAG01000919.1:594071-610097 GCA_001278395.1 Lerema accius | reverse complement strand
TAACTAATGTACAGCATTGATATTTTCTTCACCACCCCTGATGTAGAATATATTAATTCTGTATGTGCATAAGGAGCTAAGGCGTATAATTGATTGCAATTTTAAATATTTATTTATCTTACAAGGCAACAGCATTAATAGCGCTTAGTAGTTTGTCCTACGCAAAAGATTCCCAATTATCCCTTTAAGCTTTTAACCATATCGTTGCGGCTGTAATTCAAAGGCTATCGCTGGCATAGTAACTATGCAATTGGTATAACCACGGAAGAAGGAACCAAGTATACAGATACATTCCTTGCTCTGTGGATATAACTATGATAAGGCTAAAAAGTGGAGATATACCTATTTGTATTGATTATAAAATATATAAAAATACCCTGTATATAGAGGGTATTTATGTATGTATGTATTTATGTATGTACCAAATTAATCATTAGACATTTCGACCATTAAATAATCTTATATTCTTTAAAATTATTTTCATAATGATTATTCTTACTTAACTCTTATATATTACTGACCTTCCTAACCAAAAGTCGAGTCATGGTAAACATAAGGAAATAAAAATAATATTTATATAGTACGTTATTCGACAACCCTGGCCTAGCGCAAATATTGCAGCTCAGCAGTTCAAAGTCTGCGACGTGATTTATTAAAAAAAAATGATCTACAACCGGCGCTGATAAAGAATGGGACTATAAATGTGTCTATTGATACTCGATTGTACATTGTTAGCCACTGTCCACATAATAATACACTCAGCCACATAAATCATATCCGCCGCGCTAGTTAACATCAGCGATAATTCAAGTAACAAAAATTAACTGTTTACTACACGTTTATGTAAGTATATGTTAAATAAAATTAGTATTCTACGTTTTTTATTTCATTTAATTGCAACCTAAAACTAAAACTACATTAGTAGTAGTAGAACTTAATCCCTAATAAAATTTTCGACAAGTCAATCCAAGGAACCGGTGAAAAGATATCTTGTAAAGAAAAGATATTGTTTAAGTCCCAAATTAATTTCCTAAAGAAATAAAAAAAAATTAAGTCAGTATTATTGAATCTTTGCTAACATAAATAGAACCTTATAAGTACTATTATTTCTACTTATAACTTGACGCAGAAAGTACAGGTTCAAGCCGCCATTTCTAATTCCGTTCTTTAACTGCACGAATAGTACGCGACTTAACGCGAACCTAAACGTGAAAAAACGTAAGTAGTTGAAGAACTATCTCAGACGTGATAATAAGACATTCAATAACACATATCTTGCCTACGATGAATATTTAAGATTTCGTTTGTTACAGATTGCGCGAATTTTTTGTTTTGGTTTTGCTGATGACAAAAATGTTTGTAGGTCGTTGCACATAAACTAGGAATACTTTATTTATGTTATTTATAATGTTACTTTCATTTGCCTGCTTCCATAAAAAAATTCAAATTGCCGTAATTATTTTGATAAAAGAAATGTGGGTTCATATTAGTTTTACATAGTAGAAAAGTATTGTTTTTTAAAAAGGTATTTTATTTACAACGACAACATCATGAACCTAAGTTTAAGTGTAAACAGATGACATTACCTAAACCTATTTTTGATATAATACAGCAAAAAGTGACTTTCATGGGCGAACTATTTTTGTTCATTTAATCTTATGATTTATTTACTAATTTATTCAAATCATTATGTCCTTTAGCTTTATTAAACACTTACGAAGACTAGACGCTTAAATCAAGTCTGGTCTTTTGCAAAATATGTTTTTGTGGCTTGCAAATCTTCCAAATAACCGGTCTCTATAAGTGACGTGTTTTTGTCGAAATTCTGTGAATAAAAACCCTCCTATTAATTTATTCATTGCATTATAATTCAAATATCGCTGCATGTTGGTATAGCGAACAAGTATACCTACCTAAAGTTGCACATTTTATTTATTACTGCCTTTGCTTCTTTCATTAAGAATGAATTCCTCTCTGATAATTCTTTCGATAGATGGTAGATATATTATTAATATTTATTATTAATAAAGCTTAAATTATAGAACACGAAATAAAAAATAATACTTACTCGAAATCATAGAAAGTTCTTTGTATAAGTAGTTAACTAATAGGACTTTAAATAATAGGATTTTAGTGTTCTCTAGCTATCAAGAGAATATCTTAGTTCAATCCGTCTTTATTTGACTTAAACGCTCTTGTACCTTGTATTTCAATAAAATTGGTTGGCAAAGATATTGTCTCTCAATAATCATGTTCCGTTGAATTGAACATACTTCGGGACCTTTGATATTATTGGGAAGATTATTTAGTTGTACACTGTAAAATATAATTTCTTATTCAACTTTATCGGTGTTACAATTTCTAGAACAAGCATTAATCATACAAGAATAATGCTTAACATCGACTGTATTTAGATGTCATTATGTTAAAGCTTGTATTTGCCTTTGATTATGTTGGCATTTCGTTATTCTTCTTCCGGCAACAATGAGTCAAGAGTGCAGTAATGAATAAGTTATATAAACAGTAATATTTTGTAGTGAAGCACTCATAGCTTAGCGAGTTGCATCGATCTTACATCCTAAGTGAAAAACAAAGTCAAAGTTATATAAACAGTTATTGTAGCTAAAGTGCTGGTAGCCTGGTAGCTAGGTCTTAAAAGATCAACAAAATTAAGCAACACCGCTTGTGGCAAAGAGTCTTGAGTGTTTCCGTGCTTCAAAGACCACGTTTAGCTGTTGCGCGTCGGTCCCCGCCACACACATTCTCTTATTTTCTTCAATTAATATTTTGGTCTTTTAGCATGTAATATTACTTATAGGACATTGACTATCTATAGCATAGATTAGAGTTATAGAAATCTATAGTAATTTCTAACTCTTCGATTCCAGTACAATGTATTAAAGTTGAGCCTCTAGCGAATTTGATTTGCATATTATTGACATTATAAACGTATCGCTGGAAAAACACCGATTTCCTGGTATTGTTGTTATTAATCCCCAAAGACTCGGTACTACTACTAAAATACTTAGTAAATTCTAAAATAAAATAGATAAATCTGTTCTTTGCTATCCTGTTAAATTAAAATAAATGTATTCTTAAACATTAATTTATAAGCTAATCGCTGAAAACACAACAACAATAATAAACTTGAGTAGAAGCTAGAAATGTATCTTAGGTTTTTTATATGTAAGGTCAGAAAAAGTTTACTCACACTTTAATTATTTAATTTTATAGTACATATTTGATTTAATCTTATGCTAGACTTAAAGAATTAATTTGGATCAGATTCTTTATCCACATTAAAAGATATAACAAAAGATCATAATGTATCGTATTTATTAGCAGATCATCCTCTAATATAGATATACATTGCACTGCATGAAGATATAATATAAATCAATTCCTTTAGTACCATAGTTAACACAACTCAGATCTTACTACCCATTCATACAAAACAAAGTGACGTTTTTAGTACCTACATGATCGTAGGTACGTTATATGTATATTAAACAATGTATTAGTAATAAATGTAGTATTGAACAACCTATAAGTTTTAACTTAGTATCGCCTCAGAATCAATAAAATATTGTTGAATATTCTTTCAAATTCACTTACCTTTTAAACCTTTTAAAAATTCAAAACCAAAATTAGCCAAATCAGCCCAGCCGTTCTCGAGTTTTAGTGAGACTAAAGAACAGCAATTGATTATTCAATATTCATAAATAGATGATAAAAATTCTGACAGTCTAAACCAGTGCATCTAAATGCGTCATCTAGCGTTTTTCTCCCGGCCAACGACTCTAGCGTCCTACCCAGTATGTGACTCTAGCACACAGGCTTAAGTATGGTTTTAAAATTTTAATTAAGACAACGAACACGACGGTTAAAAAAAAATTTGGGGGGTTGGAGATACCCTGATAAAAAATATTCTATGACACTATAGAGATGAATTTATTATGGAAATGTTATCTTTATTAGCCTACAGAAGCTGTATCTTGATTTAACTAAAAATGCAAAAGATGGTTGGATTCACGGAATAAAGATCTGTATCATAATGGGTTTAGATCTGTCTCTATTAACGACCGCTGACTAACTCATTGTTATTTTTCCGTCGTACAATGTTTTGTTAGAATGGAAATGATTGTTAACAAATTCATTACGCGTCTCTGCATGTTATCCTTGTTCCTTGTAATTGTAAAGATGCTTTTTTATTTTTTTTAGTCTTAAATAGTATTTATTAAAAAGTTACGAAAATTGCTGAGTTTGGCAAAAAACAATAAAGCATCCGTAACTTCAGAATAGCCATAAAAGCATATATATTGCAATATCAATAAAGGAGTCAGTACTTACCTAGTAAACAGGACAGTTAAGTGGATACTTACTTAAGAATTGCAATAAATAAATTTATTGCTGGCTCTAGTCGCGTGTTATATAATGTATTGTATAATTTGTATAATGATAAAATATTAATAATTGTATCGAACAATTATTTTGACTAGGTATAATTAACTTTAACACGAGAATCCAAGTGAATACAATAGTATAAATAATGCTTATTTTAGATATTATCTAAGTTAGATAGGTAACTACCGTTGTTAGAATTTATTTCTCCGCTGTTATCGGGTTTATACAATGTTACTGTAATAATTATACATTATGTATAAATATAACGTCCATTGAACTGTAAGGGTCAATGCCGAACCCCCGTACGTAATGCGTACTGACTTTGATTCCCAGCGAGGAGGAAAGCGCCATCTAGTGACATGTAGGGCAACACTATTAGATTTAAATGATGGACGCCTACCATCATCTTATAGGGCAGCCTTATTAACGTCGGTACGAAATAAAATCGTAAATCAATAAAAATACGACTGCATATTGCAATGACATTATAGTACGAAATAAAATAGTAAGTTTACAATAACGATCAAAGGTACGAGTATCAAGTCTTACTCAACGGTGATAATTATGGTAACTGGAGGGTACCAAGGTTTTCTCATACTTACGATAATCATCACACAGACCGATAGGTAATACTAATTACTTATTGCTGACTTTAAGCTACTGAGCCACTAACGAATGGCGTATCTACTAGTTTTTCGGCTAAAAAAACAGTTATTATCAATGTCAAATTCACCAAAACCTTATCATTCCCAGAAGACGAGGCCTAAGGTTATCTAGTCGTATGACAGTCAGTATTGGGAGCGTCTTACTATAAAAGTTTAATTCATACATGTCTCGGGTCGCAAATCAATAATTTTGTGAGAACTATCAACATGTCTAAAGTTACTGTAAGTATTAAGTATTTTATAAACTTACCCCTTTTTAATAAACATTGATTAACTTTAACCGATGTCTCATCTCTGGTTTAATAAGATTGAGAAATAAACAGAGTATTAAGAAGCAGAGAGTAAACAGTAGTCTGTTCTTTAAATATAATTAAATTTTAGGATTATTAATACGAATTAATATTATAATCTTTTTAGAAACCTTCTTCTACAACCTAAACCCAAAGTTTGTTTAGAAGTTTTTTTTTAATAATTTATTTTTATTTGTAGTTTGTTCTTTTCCTGGTTGCGATGGTTGCCATCGTAGCGGCTCGACCAAGGAGTAAGTATTTCTGAAATAAGTAGGTACATAATAAATATTAGAAAAGTTATATTATACTATAATGTATTTAAAATATTATTTTTTTATCTGACGTATTTTTAAATAAATCCTTTCTTTTTATCTTATAGTTTTATAAGTAAATACTTATAAAATACGTATTCTAATACAATTAGAAGGTAGGTTCTCTTGTTTTCATAAAAAGAGCTTAGTAAGTACTACTTAAACAACTTCGTGTAATGTGTGTAAACATAGTAGGTACTTATTTTAAATTTGTCAACGTAAACAGAACACGGATCTTCCGCAATGTTTACTTTTTAATATAAGAAGCACGTAGTCACGCAGTTAAATATGATTTTGAAAACAAAGTACATAATTATTTTCTAAGTTGTTTATAATGACTATGTTATTTTCTATTTTTACAAGTAAATAAAATTGCTTTCTCCTATTATACCTACCAGTAATCCTGGCACTGTATTCTGTGATCCAGTCTTTAATTTAGATTTTCATTAGGGCAATAGTTTCATTAAGTTTTTCGATAATAAAAATTAATTCGGCTTTTTTTGTTTCAGTTGACACCAGCCAAGGTAAGTTATTTAAAGTCCTTAACTTTGTGAACATTATATA
The DNA here is from genome assembly GCA_001278395.1 of Lerema accius. Lineage (NCBI taxonomy): Eukaryota > Metazoa > Arthropoda > Insecta > Lepidoptera > Hesperiidae > Lerema > Lerema accius. Next base: position 603,863 of record LGAG01000919.1, on the reverse strand, counting down.
AAAATGTTTTACTTATTTCTTAATTCTTATATTTACGTTTACTTACACTTAATATTAAGTAAACAATTCACACTAATTTAAAATAATGAGATTTATCAGTTAATAAAATAACTTATTTTATTTATCTCACAGGTTATCCTGGAGATGGTTCTGGTAAGTTTTAAACATTTTTCATTTATCATATTTATCCTATTAAAACACATTATTTTTTTTTAATTTAAAAAATATTCTTTTCATTTAACATTTCCACGTAACGTATCTCAGTTACGCTCTAAATCTTTAATTATGTTACCTCAATGACTGTAGTTAGTGCTTATCTGTAGTTGTAACGAAGTAAGAATAATAATATCTTTTCATATTTTGTCAACAGAAGTGAACGTTGTCGACGAAGGACAGCAAGGTAACAATTACTTTTTAAATTTATGAAAAGATTTAGAATCTAATCAGATTTTGGCGTCTGATGAAATGAATTCTGCACTGAATAGTTTTAAAATTCTGTCTGAACAATTAATTACGTTACCTTTACGTCTACGGTTAGTAATATCTATAAACTTAGTTATTACTTATAACAGAGTTCTGGAAAGTTATTTAAAATATTCTGAAAGATAAGTGAATTCGCAATCGGCGAATGTACGGCCTATGACCTATGTACCTCTTTAATTCTGTTAATTCTGAGGCAATCAACAAATAAACGAATGGACAACAATATTGTTGATAATTTCGTCATTACGTGTTGTGGAAGTGACACTTATAAAACCTGAAAAAAAAAATTGTATTGTTTGACTCCTCATAGTTATTTTATCAATTAGAATCTAGATTGAAATTTTGCTGCTGTATAACTTTCAGGCACTTGTCGGCAAAAAAAATTGTAGGCTCAAAAAAAATTTTTTTAATTTTTAAATTTTTAAAAATGATTACTTGATAAAGACACACTTTTGAATAACAACATTTATTAATTATAAAGTTATTTTATAACGGATTCTTATTCCTAATTTTTTTTTCAATTGCATTAAATAACGCTCTAAGGATGTTGCATAAAGTTAATTACAGGCGCCAAAACTTCTAAATCTAAACAAACAAATTGCTGTCGCCTATTATTTTGTCTACAAAATTAAACATTTTGAATCTTTAGTTTTTTTTTACTTTAAAATAACAATGTATAATATCTATACCTAATATTTTCGTTTTTTTTTTCAGTAAATGTCGTGAATGAAGGTGAACAAGGTACGTATTAATTGTTAAAAAAATACAACTTATAAACCAATAACAATACCTTCTATTTTCGAGAATAAAAATGAATAAGCACCTAACTCATGTGATTAAATAACTCGAAGTTAATTAAAATTAAGTGAAGTCATTCTTCGATTATTTTATCTTTTTTGAATTTCGAATAAGTGTAACAAACTTAATTTTTTGTTTCAGTGAACGTTGTGGACAGTAATGGTAAGTATTTTTTATTAATAGCCAGTACAAAACACTTCACACCGTATGTTAAATGGCTACCAGTACAGGGCAGTTGCTGCCCTAGTAGACGGCATGCAACATGAAGCATTGATAATAATCTTAATGGATGTACTTGGTTAATACCAAGTACTCGTAAATGGACAAAATTAAACGAGTTACTCCCGTTGGCTCCCATTCCCGTTCTTACCCGTCCCAATAGGCCCTGAAAACGATTAATTTGATATGTTTAGTTGCTTTAAATGATCTTACAACTTTTTTAATTTATATGAATTAAACATTTATCTATTTTATGTGTTTCTTCCTTCCAGGACCTGAAATGAGAACAGCAAGAAGATAAATGTGGAAGTCTTTAGTAAACTTAAGAATTTATAAAAAAATATGTATTTCTAAACTCCAAACTGTTTTGTTTATGTTTCATTAATAATTAAAAAGAATAATAACCTTTATAAATATTTTTTTATTAAAATAATGCTATAAAACAAAAAAAAATGCTGTAAACATTTTCACTCTAAATTACCTTTTGAAGGCAATGCTTACTATTTTCATACCCTTATTTTTAACTTAAATAATAATAATTTGTAATTAACATAACCTTATTTACTTTAGTATTTTCTTAACATCATTTATTGAAATGTAATCTAAATTTACCTGTTATATTTTTCATAATTTCACTAGAGATGAATATTGCTTCAAACAAATATTATGGGGCATACCCCGGCATATCCCGTTTGTCAAAAATTTCTAGGATGATATCCATCCAGTTTGTGATCAAAAAGAAGTACTAACTAGGCACTAGGCAGTCTAAAATATGATCAAGTTGTACTAATAATGCACCTAACAAAGACCCATTTGACATTGGGTATTGGGCAATGGGGTCAAGAGCGCGGCATCCGTCATTCACGACAATTGCTTTATTGAGTGAGACCGATTGTAATGTACTCGTAATGGTCCTAAACTAATCGTAGAAGCTAGATGTAGTGGAGCTGAAACTATTTTTAGTGGATTACCCAGTAAGAAGCTAACTACGTCCGTTTATAGCGTTCGGCGTAACCATTGCGTTACGGGTTAAATGGAGCAGGCCACTAACGAACCATATTTTGGGAAACTGAAAGCTCTCCGCCAATCTGTACAGGAGCAGCGTGGTCAAGTATACTCAAGACCTCCTCAGTTATGAGAACAGATATGTGCTTTGTAGTATCTCATTAACGGAATACAGGCAAACTGATAAAATACTGAATTGGTAGCGATTTTTACACAATCTTTAATACAGGAAAAGTCTAGGAATACTTTACACAAGTATACTCTTAATCAAGTTATTGTAACTTTTTAAGGAATATGGTTGATATTACATAACTGTTATGACAACATTTCATCACTCCAAAATATGAAAAAATAATTTAGGAAACGTCACGTTTTTACTTTATCCAAAACCTCTTTACCTCAATTTCTCAACGATAATCATAATTAAAAATAGTCTGCGCTAAGCACAAATTAATGAGCAGCGTAATCAAAAATCATTAAGGAAATACAAACGGTCTACGTACACAATGGAAATAAAAATTAAATTTTTCAAATGAAGAATTGTATTGAAGACACATCAATACAGCACACACATTATTCCTTAAGAGACCCAAAATAAAAAAAAATCCAATTTTTCTTTAAACTAATTAGAATTTATTCTGCAGTATCAATCAGCCCAAAATCGGTCCGTATTTACTGAGTAAAGGGCCGTTCAAGTATTATGTCACGCAATTTGGGGGATGGGGAGTCTCGTAATATATGGCCATAGCAGATCATGATACTGCCTTTCAATTGGCCGAGGGTTGATATAGATTTGGTACAATAATTTCCACAGAATTTTTAGTGAAAAAATTCCGCAATAAATAATATCTATTGGCTATATAAGTATAGATATTAGGTTTATACATTTATTAGGGGCTATGTAAAATAAATAAAACCATCTACCGAACCCTAAAGTAAAAAAAATAATTATAAAAGTATTTGTATGCATATTTCCTTATAGCTGTATCAAGGAAAAATTCTTCAAAGAATCTCATTATAGCGTTGCACTTGCTTCTGCAATAAATGTTGCGCAATTAGTCGTAAAGGTATTGTTTTATTTTCCATTCATTTCTTAGTGCACCGTGGAAATTAGTTAAAGACACTTGGTAAAAGTACCGATTAATTGGTGATTCAGTCTTATAACTCGTACATTTTTGTTCATCAGGAGGAAAAATAGTGAATCAAATTGCTAGTGTTACAAATGCATTATGAAGGATAGACAAGAAATAACTTGTATTGCACAGTTTTATGATTCAATCGTGTATGGTATCTGTTAAGATCACTCCATTTTCTTGTGAACAATATCTTACAATATAACAAACAATTCCCAGTGGTAACAAATGTAGCGTCTTTAATCAATCCAATGACATCACATGCCGAAAGAGTCTCAACTGAGTTTAATTGAGAACAGCGAGACAGATCGCCATGTGCGGAGGTTACAATCTGAAGTCACTTGCATCACTCGTGCTTTCAAACTGTCTGCTAAATAACGCTGCATTTAATCGAAAATGACAACAATAATCGCTGGATTCATCTGCGCTATCGTTCTGGTAAGTACGATATTTTTAGTATTTTTTTCTCCTCTTTCATCCACCAAATAAAGCACTAAGTTCTTAATTCCAGGCTCTGTTCATAATAGCATGGATAACGTATTGTATGTTCTTCAAAGAACGTCATAAGTCCGAGAGCTACCAATACGATATATCCGATCTACGTCGCAGGAACTACGAACTAGCTCAAGAACAGGAAGAGCAGGTTAAAACGAAAGAGATCACGGCTGGGATATTCATATTGCCGTCTCGACAGAAGCACAAGGATGAGTATGATAAGAGGCCGGATTATCCTGAGAGCCCCGCGCCCAAATTGGAGCCGAGAACGGATAAATTAATAGAGATATTCAATGAGAGCCCCAGCCCAACGAGAGGAGACGTGAGTAGGTGCGTCGGGTTTCAATTAGACTCACCTACGTACCAAAGTGACGTATAACCATACGACGTTAGGATATACATAACTCGCTTGCGTATCTCACTTTGTACACTTGTATTTTGCACTTTGTTTGAGCTGTTATTTGTAATAAAGATTGTTATTGTATAACATTAGTAGCATTTATTTATCTTAAATAACCCCTAGTTAAAGATTGTAGAATTAATTTGGTCGTATTTACATGTTATCACAATCGCTGAAAAAATTAATATTACGCAAATGTCTGTCATGATAGGGAATAGAACCGAAATACTTATTTTGTCAAGCGTCCCACTTTAATAAGGGCAAACGCTAAATTTACCATTTTTTTACCGGAAATCTTTACAGTTAATCTCACAACACGTTATCTAGAGGTAATCAAGTATAAAGTATTACAATCCCTTTTACAGACAACTGTGTCAGTTGACTGACCACAAACTTGTTTTCCTAGAAATTATAGTTATCTAACCAGAACCAGTTTAGGCTCTTAGAAATGGGAGATAGAGAAAATGTAAAATAGATTTTTTATGCATCTTAGATTTTAATTTAATTTTTTAATCCTTTTTTTATTTATATTTTTATTTTTAAGAATATTATTTATGGCGATAAATATCAACACATCTTCTCAAAATTAAAATTTAATTGAGTAATAAATAAATTATAAACGCCGTTTATCTAATTACATATTTAATGACTTAAAATAATAGAATAAAGTAGCGACAATAAATTTTTCGTATAAAAAGACATAATTCGTATATAACCTTATACTAACAGAGCTACTTTCCCCACCAAACGCGACACTTTTAAATCAGTGTTTCGAAACCTTTTCGTAAGATATTACGAATTACGAACCGAGATTTTTAAGGCCGTCTGCGATTTTGTCAATAGTGCTCTTCTCCGTTGGCTTAAAGACGTGGACTACAGCGTCGCCTGCTTCAGAGAAAGTCCTCACTACTTCATTCCAGGCGTTCTTCATTGATTCCATGACGTCACGCTTCGCTCTGTTGACAGTTTGGTCTGATGTTGGTAGAGCGAACACGTATACTGTCATCTGGAACAAAAATAATAATACCGTAAGAAATTATAAGTAAATGAGTAGATTCGATAGGTTTACATTGCAGCTGGTTTGGAGCTTGTAGTATTACTCCATGTATCCAATATTGCGACTACTTTTTAATATCGGGTAATGCCTGCTGTAACATTAACACTAACTACTTGAAAAAACAAAGTAAGTACAAAGTAAAGTACACTATTGCAAGAGACACCATTTTGTCTTCAAATTCAAAATCATTTATTCATATAGGTAGGTAGGTATCAATGATACACTTATGCACGTCATCTTTTAATCTAGGTACTCCCGTTTCGTAAAAGTGCTTTAATGTGGAGGAGAAGAAACGGGGAAAAGAAAGTCTTTCAGGGGTAACAACGCATATTTTAACCATCTTAGAAAGAGATAAATATTAATGACTCTTACAAAACTAAAAGCACTACTTTTAGTTACAATTTTAGGTAATACCTATGTAGTTCGCAATGTAAATGTATGACTAAAATTGCAACAGATGTATCATTGTACAGTCACGGCGGTAACAATATAGCCTGTCAAGGGTAATTTCCTTCTATTGCACCTTCCTTTGTGAACGCTCATTCAAATGTGTCATCCAATTTCATTGTAGGTTATAAATCAAACCTCATTCAAATTACCTAATGTAATCATGAATCAGAGAAACGGTTGGTTTGTAGTAGGTAAGTGATTAAGGGCGGTTCCACACAAGCGTTTTTTACACGCCTCTTGAAATGGCAACAAAGGCAAAAAATGGGAACATGTTGACCAATAATGGATTTCTTTTTCCCCAATCTTTTATGATCTGCTAGATTCACGTTTGGACAGTTATTTCTTGTATGAAAGGACACGTACGCATGTGAAGGGCGCTTCAAATCAGCGTTTGTACCGATGTAAACGCGCCTTAGCAGCATGTTTAAAAAACATCGTGTGAGAAATCTCTTAGAAAGAAAATATAAGAGATTTTATCCTTATACTTTTGTGTTCATTACTTAAAGATGCTAATTGAACACTAATATGAAGACTTATGTATTTACCGTGTTTTTCGCTAATAACTACATTTATGATTAGCGCCTAACATAACTTACGTGCAATAATCTTTCTATGCATTTGTAACAACTCAGAATCAACCTTTATGGCCTATATTATTGATTAATAATAATAAAAAATAGATCATTGTAGATTAACTCAACCAAACTAAGTACTTACTTACTTTTTTGCAAAAGCACTAAGCACATTATTTATTGAACACAAAGAAGTTAATTTGTGGGTTTGGTTTGCTTATGTTTAAACCTTTTTCTATTTTTTTATTACTTAACGTTTTCATAGATTACTGAATTATTAACTCCATTTGAATTTTAATAATTTATACAATAAGTAATATCTTGACGGATGAAATTGGACTCTTATAGGTTAGTTAATTACCGAAGTAAGGAAGCAACCGTCACATTTTGCCAAATTAAAATAACCTACTATATAATACCATCTTACTAATTCTTGGACGTAACTGGCAATACATAAAATAGCACAAACACCGAAAAAAAAAATTGCTCTTAAAATGTTTCAGTAAAATAAATATAGAAAACTTACTAGACACAGCAAGAACGCCACACGATAATCCATTATTTTGTTCGTATTTTGTTCCCGATGATATTATAAAACGCTGGATTTAATTTGAATTTAATGGATGGTAGGGAGTGCTATCAGTGCAAAACTCGGGCTACTACTACATCAACACTAAGGACAAACAGGAAACAGTGAATTTGCTATTGCCAAGCACGTGTCAATCAGCCAAATAGCTGGCACAAAGGACATGCCGAAGTGTTGAAAATTGCAACATTGTAGAAATGAAATTTAATCGAATCTATAATGAATTTTGTAATGTGACAATTTAAGTGTGAAATATTCACGTAAAAATTCAATTTCTTTTAACGAAATACTTACCTACACGTTCCCTACACGTTCTTTAAAATTTGCACACGTACATGGACTTAAAAATTTAATATCAGATGTTTTAATACGAATAAATACGAATATAGCTTTCCCGCCAAAATAAGTAAAGCATTTCATAAGTGACGTTAATAAAAAAAAACAATTATTACTCATAAATTCATTTGTTGTAATTGAATCAGCAAATTTGGATATGACATCAGTCTATCGTCAAAAAATGTGATAAGTTTTTTTCCTTTTAGAAACAGTTTTTTTTTCTTTTTTTTTCTTTATATCAAATGTATGCATGTAACGATTTCTTAAAGCATGTAATTATTAACAAATAAACAAAATCCCGAGTACTGAAAAATAGCGGTGAGTGAAAATCAGCTATACTTACCTAATTTTTACTTGCAAAAAAATTAGGTGATGTCACTCTCAAAAACCAAACGAATCCCATGGCACCCTATGTCAAGCCTTTTAAGCTCTAGAATGAGCCAAAAAAAGACATACATACATACATGTGGTTATATAATGATCTAGACAAAAAATAGGTACACACGTAAAAAAAAAATTACTATTTCAAAATTTTCGTTATACATTTTTTACTTTAAGTCACATTTTTGCGATTGTGGTTTAATTCCAAGCACCCATCGCTTTGTGTTGTGAAATGTTGTGTTTGAATAAGAGAGTAGGTACTTGAAGGTACTATGGATTATGTTTATTACCTCTTCATTAGTGTTGCCCTTATTATTGTAATCAAGCAGGTTGGCCCACTCAATTACTTGTGATCGAGTAATCTTTATCGGTTTTTGTGTGATACCTGAATCATATATATTGCAAAGTTTTCACAGGTTCAGTTCAGACTTGTACTTTATACAATTCGTCCACTATGTCGAGCAAGGTAAGATTAAAATATTTAAAATACAAAATAATTAAATATTAAATAGAAATTAGGATAAGTTCTGTATGTATGTTTATTTCTTTGGTACCCTACAGCCTAGACGGCTAGACAGATTTCAATGTATTAACTGTCATTGGATTCATCTAAATTGGAAGGGTGACACAGGCTATCATCCCTCCCACCTTTTAAGCATTCGTATTTTTTTCTATTAATGATACCAGTGATAATAACATGAACAATTATTTTTCAGATTTTTTTCATTGGCTTCGTGCTGGTATTCTTCTTTGTCGATGTCCAATGTGCGACCATGGAGCGCATTCGTCGAGCAACTGACACTGCTGGCTCATCCGGGTCTTCAGGATCTGGTGGAGACACGACAAATGTAGCAAGTTCCTCGTCAGAATCAAATAACCTGTTCGCTCCCTTCGGGTCATTCGTCAACAAAAATTCCGAGCAATTCATCACCGCCCTATCCACTATATTCGGGAATGGTATGTCTGGAATTCCCATCATAGGTTCGCAGAGTTAAGGAACTTTCTGACATTCATAATCTATGAACAATGTAATTTTGATCAATATGTTTATTATTTTACTTGTTATAGTATTGTGTTCCATATTATTTCCATGTTCTATGTCTAAATAAATCATTAAAATGAAATGTGTTGCTTAAATTATTTCATAGTAAATTATTTCTACGTATAAGGAAACACTTTTAGTTAACGACATTTTTACAAGCTTTTATTTAGTTTTACCTGTCCCGGTGTTTGTAATGAAATGTTACAAGCTAAATTTCACCCACTTCCCGGTGTCCGATTGAGCTAAAATGTTACACACTGGTCCAGTCCTGATGACAATGCATGTTTATAATAAGCATGATGTGATACTGCTACCAGGATTGGCTCCAGACGATTGAACTTCTCAACCGTTAACAGTAGGGACTTGAAATTTTGCAGTTTTTAACTTTTTAGTTTTTTTCTTATTAACAAGTAATAAAAGTTATTTTTTAAATTTTTTATCTTGTTTGTTATTAACGACACAAATTTTGCAGAACAACATTATAATAAGTTACACTACATACTGTCGCCTTTAGTTTGATAACCAATGATTTATTTCATTAAAGATTGGGTGGAATAAACTAAAATTCATTTCATGATAACAACTACCCTCAGGTACTTCTTAATTAATATTTACAATAATTTTATTATAAAGACATGTCTGGCAACAGCCCGGGTCGCAAAATGTACCATTTAGATACCACTTCCATGTATGTGCAATTGAAATATATAATTTAAAAAAAAATCTAGATTACTCTGGAATAAATGGAAAAGAAAATACTGGATAGGAGATGTGTAATGAGATAAAAGAAATTTAAAATTTGATTGATTTTTGATTGAGTCGTTCTATGGTTATA
>LGAG01000919.1:569731-591039 GCA_001278395.1 Lerema accius | reverse complement strand
ACTGAAATCCGTCTAGAGCATGCCAAAAAAATGGATATACTCGTACATACATGCGCTTAAAAAACATAACTCTCCTTACGCAGTAGGGAAATAAACGCATCCATATTACAACTCGTGGTTAAAATAACACATCACTAACACTCATGATCTTAGTGCAAAAAATTTATCATAATAAATTCCCGTCTCGGCCGGGAATCTAACATAGGACCTCTCATTCAGGTCATTACTACGGTATGAAGTAAGCAGGCACCACCGTATATTTTCAAAGTACCAAGGTTCTTAACACTATAACAATTTACCTTTGAAAACATCAGCTTCATTTCATATTATGTAACTACATACATTGAGGAAATGCTAACTACCTTTGCCTCATTCAATATCGTACTTACTAAACTGTAATCGAGCAAGTCGGTAATCTTAATCGGTGTTCAGTTTTAGTATAAAATACGGAATTTTCATACATTCAGTAGCAAGTATACCCAAGCGTTTCAAACAACCAAGCCACGATGATGAACAAGGTAAGAACGAAACAGCAAAATATCCTACCTAGAAGTTTTATTCAATGATAACTTTGAATCATTTATTCCTCTGTTTCCTCTTTCAAAGCATTTAATTCTACGAAATAATTAATGAGTTCCCTGCTTGTTTAGTTACCGTAAAATAATTAAACTTATTTGACGTGATTTCTGAAACGTAAATCAAGTAACAGAGCCTATGCTCAATTTCTATTAGGGTTAACAAATGTTAATACAAATGTATGGCAGATTTTAAGGACGTGTTTTCAGATAACCAATCATAGTTACGTTAGTAACAACCTAACTAACGATATGCGAAGACGTTAGTTCGTGTAATGATATGAGTTGTAATCATAAAGCTGATAATACGTATTCTGCTCTTTCAGTTTTTTTTCATTGGCTTCGTGCTGGTTTTCTTCTTTGTCGATGTGCAATGTGCAACAATGGAGCGCATTCGTCGAGCAACTGACACTGCTGGCTCGTCCGGGTCTTCAGGATCTGGTGGAGACACAACAAATATAGCAACTTCCTCGTCAGAATCAAATAACCTGGTTGCTCCATTCGGGGACTTCGTCAATAAAAATTCCCAGCAATTCATCACCGCCCTGTCAAGCATATTCGGAAGTGGTTTTTCAGGAATTCCCATCTTGGCTTCACAGAGTTAAGGTGATCTCCGAAATATATACACCTTTTAATAATGTAATTTATTTGTGGTTATTGTATTGTTTGGCGCCCTTGACGATTTTTGTTTCTGTGAGTACTGTGGAATATTGCTTTGTCAAAATTAATAAAAAATTGAAACGCAATGCGTTTAGTTTAATTCCCTAATTTTCTTAAAGAATTGTAAACTCAAATTTAATAATTGGTCACAATTAGATAGTCTTATATACCCACTTAAATCAAACTACTGCAAAATAGCAAATATTTCCTAGTAATAAATGGGTCTTAAAGATAACTGAAGAAATTAAATATTATCGTCCCATTTACTTCAAAAATTCATTTTATAAAATTATGTTTTTTTTTGTTTTTACTACCAAAATTATAATTTCGTTGATTTGACTTACCTATTTTAAAAAACAAACAGACTAACTAAAGTCCATAGAAAAATATATTTATGCTCAAGTTAAGCCCTGTACAATATAGGATGCAATCACATTTTAAAACAAGGACGCAGATAAAAACACACTTTAGTGCAAGTAATTCCCAACTTCACTGATAACTATAATTGCAGTGCAAAATAGGATTTAAATATCAGTCATAGCAAACACGTAGGTAAATAGTCGTTTTCACTTTTGCAGACAACACTTTCGTTTCTCGAAAATGAACACATTTCTGTTACTCGTTCTTTGCTCGTGTGTTTACGGATATCAGGTTGATGAGAAAAATGGTATTACTTACCATGATGAAGGAAACCCATGGAAACCAATTCTTGGGCCATATGGAGACCGGATAAAGCCACTTAGAGCCAAGGATCCTAAGGATGATGAGAAGTTCTTCATTCAAGCTAGCGGAGGAGTTAAGCCATACTTCTCATATCCATATATTTCTGGGCTCCATACATTCCCGTACTACGCATATACTGATGTGATTCCCTCGGTGTATATGTATCCAGATGTCAACTTATTCTTCAAGCAAGAAAATAAAGATAAGCCATATGTTCCATATTATAAAAATTATTAAATAGCTACAATTCATCAGCATAAACTTTCTTTTGATTCATGTCTATACTGTTTCCATATTCTTTTTCTTTTTTTTTCAATAGTGTAATAAAATTGTATTTTAAGTGTAGCAGTCTCTATTGTAAGAACATGGTCAAATCAGTAAAAATTCTACCACATCCAAGTAAATATTGACTGACAAAAATGATGTGAGGGGATTTTCTACGGAATTATGACTAAAAAAATCTAATCATAACAACAAGTTGTTCTCAAAGTGTTCCTTTGTTCAGATTAATTTATATTTATCGTTATAATAACTACAAAGTCAATGCAATGTATTCAAGAGCATTCACTTCATTTAATCTACACGATACTAGCTCAAAATGGTTTAGCTCTAAATATGCCTATTTCACAAATGTAATTGTAAAATGATCCTTATGGTAATTGTTTTTGGATGCATTTTTGCGTCACTCAGTAAGTACATACCAGTAAACGATAAACAAATTAACCAAGTTTGCATAACGTTGTAATAATTAGTGCATAATTATCAAATGCGATAAGTTTCAATTCCTAATTAGTATGTGAATTACACATTTTTAACACTATTTGAAACGAGGTCAAAATTCGCGAATATGTTCAACGTCATTTTTTCAGAACCACGGTGTTATTGGTAATCGAGATCAGAATACTATCTAACTATGATATGGGTAGGGTTGCATTCAAGTACCTACTACTTGAAGCATTGTTCGAAGATTTTTGACGTCCTCCACACAATGAAAAGCGCCACAAGATTTTATGAACTCTCCTTCCAATTTTATGAGCCCTCCTTCAAATAGGTTAGTAGTGATCTTTTATTAACCATCCTTTCGACGATACCTACATGTCATCTTGCGTGACATTATTCTTCAGGCGCTCAAACACAATCGTCTAACTCAAGCCGAGAAATTTTACTATTCGTACTTATACATATAATAAGTTTTGTCCGTCTTTGTACCTAATTTTCCTCATCTAGTAAAGGACTACTTATTAGTCAAATTTTGACTAAAACGGTTTGGTAGTGTAGGAGTAAAAAACAGACAGACAAAGATACTATAAGCATTAATATTCTTAATATTGACAATAATGGATTAAATTAATATTTCTGCAAATTCACAAGGAAAAATACCCATTACTAACTTTGACAAACGTTTTTGTAGCAGTTACTTATTAACAGAATCAGAATAAATATAAAATGTCAACAGATTGTGCAATATAAGAGTGTCGTAATGTGTGAAGATGACATTTGCGGAACACCAGGACCGAAAATGGCGTCATTAAAGGTATTTTTAAGTTTATAATTTAAATAACAATCCAGGATATAAGTCCATCCGTTTTAAACCCTATTTAATTAAATTCTTTTAATCCGCGAATGGTCTGAATTGATGCTTGATCTAATTCTAGGATTAAAAAAAAAAAAATTCTAACAAATTTCAGTTTACTCCTTCTTTACTCTATATCTATTTCATACTGATTCTAATCAGAGATTATATCTCGAGTAAAGTTAATCAAGGTTTATTAATAAGGAGGCTTGAGTTCAAGCTAACTTCCCTTGGTCATAGTAAATCTTACTCGATAACTAAAGAGGATGATGCATTCTTGTTGTAAATTCAAATTCAAATCATTTATTTCGTCTTAGGAACTAATAGCTCACTTAACTTGTAGATATCTTGGCACAATCCAATTTTAGATGGTACTTGAGCATGCTAGTAGGAGTTTAGGGTCTGGCTGGATAGCTACAATCCTCCTTTCTTTAGTTGACTTTGCATAGTATTTTACGTCAAAAAAACATCGATGAACTGAATAATTGGAGTATTTCGGAAAAAAAAAACATGCAGAAATCTTTTGGCATAATTGTTATACGTGTTAAACGCTCCAGGCATTCTCAATTTTGAGTATAAAATTGTGCTCTTCTGATGAGAAATGATTTTTCATCCTTTAAGATCAAAATTAAAAGTAATGGCTTCTTTGCAGATTCTGTTGGTGTTATGCATCACACTGGCATTAGTTGACCATATCTTTGCTCAATTTGGAGGAGGTGGTTTTGGGCGAGGCGGATTTGGACAAGGAGGATTTGGACAAGGTGGATTTGGACAAGGGGGATTTGGACAAGGCGGATTTGGACCTAGGGGATTTGGACAAGGAGGATTCGGTAATCCCAGATTCGGGGGAGGTTTCGGAAGAGGTCCTGGAGGATTTGGAGGTCCCGGCGGATTTGGCGGTCCTGGTGGATTTGGACGCCCTGGTGGATTTGGAAGACGTTAGAATAATGGAAAGAACTATATTGAATTATTATGTTAATTTGTTAACGCGAAATTATTGTTAAATATAAAAAAATAGGTTATTACTTAACGACAATTTGTAGTTTTTATTTATTACACTGCCGAAAGTCTGAGGAATGTTACAATAAACTTTAAGTGTTATCTAGAAATGTCTAGCATTTTGCCTTTTATATGTCATGTATTTCTAATTATCAAAGTAAATAATGAGTAGTTATTGAATGTTGATTATATTTTACGAGCCAATTTCAATAGAAGCCCATGGCTGATTATAGTTTTATTAGTTTAAAGTAAGTGCACTAGATACAACCGTGCAGTAATTAGGAATATTTGTTAAACAATTTAACTAAAATGGCTTTTAAGGTGAGTGACACCAACTTATTTGAGTGATAATGAAGCATTTCAATAACTTTAATTAGAAATAATATTTTTCTATATTCCTCAATTTTTATTTGTACATAATTAAGACATGTATGGCATCGGTAATATGGGTGATAAGTGAATCCCTAGTCGAAATCAGATTCAATCAAATTCGGCTTTAAAGTTTCTAGATTGGAAAAATAAATTTTTTTCTCGTAAAGAAACATGAATTGGGGTGTGGGGTAAGATTTCAATTCTCCTGACCGTAATTTCCAATATCTATTCTGTTTGAGAAACCAAAAGGGAATTACACCTATTCCTCTAACCCCAAATACCTTCGGCTATATTCCTATACTGTCTCGCAATCCCAAGTTTCGGCTTCCTCTCACACACTAATTGGAAACTAACATAGGTACTTCATACACTTACTGATTTCATTGTGGATTAATTCTTTTATGATAACCAGCGTTCGTAGTTTTCCGCAAGATTTTTTCCTCGGGCTAAGTGATCAATTAGAACAATAGTAAATTAATAAAACAGACACATGGAAATGAATAGTTTTTCAACCAGTTTCGCTCAGGATACGCAAGAAAATTATGTAAATACGAACCTCTTTGTCAAAGACCGAACTACGAGTATAACAATATGGGGATAGATACAAAAAAAAACATGCAAAAGTGTATCAGTTGCATTTGAATTTCAATCTCATACTTAGCCCACATACACACATAGTTATTAATCTCATTCGATTAATACCTACCTACACGATTCGTCTATATTTTTATCCGTTGCTAAAGGTTTTAATATTTTGAGTTTTTTGCAGGAGATAATATTTAAAATTAATTATACTATTATAAGACATCGTTTACCATTGCAGTGCTACGTTATTACTTCGTCATATAATGCAAAATATTATTTTAAAAGTTTTTTTTTCTCCTACGTAGCGCATATGGGTTGCTAGGCTGTAGGAAAAGTAAAGAAAATTAGCATTGTATTATTTATACACCCTATGGTTAAAACATGCATTTTTTTCATATATACTACATGCTCCAGCCGGGAATCGAACCCGTTGTAGCAAGCATATACCGCAAACAAAACTAGGGCTTATTATGAGAAAGATAATTTTACTAATTGCATTTTCAGCCATCTACATCTTCAATAGGGCTTATCCTTATCTTTTTAATTAAAACTTCGCAAGGACACGTGCAGGATCAAAATTTGGAGGCAAATGTTGGTGCATTGAGAAGTAAGCAATTGATTCATCATAATTTATTATGCTTATAATTATAATGATTAGGTATATTATGTAGTAGATAATCTTTGAAAGTACGCACCGTTTTTAAACTTGTAGACATTAATATAAAACGTAAAAACCCATTTTTGAGCGAAAGGGACAAAAAATATTTCAAAATATTTATGTCGTCTTGAGAACTAATAGCTCGCTAAACGATTAACTTATGTCATTACATTTTAGGCGAATGTGTATTTGTTTATCTTTTATTTCTTTTAAAATAATTACATAAGAGGATGAACAATTTATTTGTACATATTACGTCTCTGGATACCACTAAGTAACAGTACATAAAATTACAATAACGTTATTTAAATCATAATTTTTAATGTAGGCACAGGTGGATGCTATATTTACATAAATTATAACTTTTACAGTTTGTACATTTAATTTACTAAAATTTAAATAACGATTAACAATAAAATGCAACAATGTTTTCAACAACATAACGCCTTTCTTAAAAAGTAACTTTCTATTTCAGTATTGCAGCAACTTTTAGAATTATTAGAACAACTTGCATCTCTTTTGAACACTAGCTCAACTACTAGTTACAGCACAATATCTAGTACTAGCTCCAGCGCTAGCTCAAGTACTAGCTCAAGTACTAGCTCAAGCTGTATCACTAGCACGTCATCAGCTACAACAACTACACCAGGTAAATAAAAATTTCTAACAGAACTGACCAAAAGAATTGCTATCTAAAAATTTATGCCCAAGTATCAATGAGCATACATTTAGGGGCAATATGAAATATCGAATAATGAATTATACAACCTGTTTTCTACTTTATGCATATTGTGTAAAAAACTGCAGTTAATAAAATAATCGCACGGATTAAATAAATGCCAATACTCTAAAATTTATGTCTCAGCCTACACGCCCAGCCTCCGCTAAGATGTCCATGAATTATATATTTTTTTAGAAACAAAATCAACCACTCCGGGTTCAACCGAATCTACGAGTACTTCTACTGAAACTACCACTCCGACTGCAAAAACTGGTATTTATAGGATATTTAGAAGTATCAAGTTTAAAATTAGACAATAACATTAATTTGGATGGCAACAAATACTAAATATTTTCAGAAACAACATCGACCACTCCAAGTTCAATCGAATCTACGACTACACCTACTGAAACTACCACTCCAACTACAGAAACTGGTAACATCACAATCTTTACATGTTATCATTAGATTCAATCAGGGGTAAAAATTAATTTTAAGAAAAAAACAAAAACCGACTTCAAAAGTAAACTAAAAAGTAAAAAATAAATTTGCTTGGCACAAAGTAATACTTATTATGATTTAGTTAAACCCAAATTGTTAAATACGTATTTTATCACTTTGAAGTCGGTGCCAAGCATAAACTTTATAAATACGGTGATACTTATATTGTTTTGTAAGCCAGTACTTAAGTGCACAATACGTATAATGTTACTTTGATTGCAAGTATGCACTTATTCCTGCAGTTTTGAATACTGTAAGTAATTAATCTGTAATTGTTTTGAAATATTAACAAAATTTTGTACAGTCTTTTGGTATCGTAGCAAGGCTGTTTCCTTGGCACCGACTTCAAAATGATAAAATACGTATTTAACAATTTGGGTTTAACTAAATCATAATAAGTATTACTTTGTGCCAAGCAAATTTATTTTTTACTTTTTAGTTTACTTTTGAAGTCGGTTTTTGTTTTTTTCTTAAAATTAATTTTTATTTTACGATTTTCAGTGATGGGTAGACCTAGCTTATGTTAAGGATGCTTCTCGAATGAAAATATGACACTACCTGAGAGGGAAACGTTTAAAAAACCGATTGAAAAAAGAAAAATAAAAATGCCAGATTATCGCGAAAATATACTAAATCATCGAGGAGTTCCCTTACTCTCCCGTTTTTGCAGCATTAAATCCCTAATGAAAGTCATACTCCATCTGGTGTAAAATTCTCAAATTATTGTAACCTATTTAGTTTGGTTTGGCTAAGGTTATTTCGTGAAATTACGCATTACGATTAAAACAGATGTCACCACTATTGTGATTTTTAGGGTTCCGTACCTAAAAGGTAAAAACGGAACCCCATTACTAAGCCTCCGCTGTCTGTCTGTGACCAGGCTGTATCTTATAAACGGTGATAGCTAGAGAGCTGAAATTTTCACAAATTATGTATATCCTTTACCGCTTTAACAGCAAATACTAAAAATAAAAAAATGAAAATATTATGGTGGGTCCCCATACAATAAACGTGTATTTTTTTCGTATTTTTTGCTGAATATAATAACGGTAACAGGTAGACGCTTAAAATTTTGACAAAATATATAAGGTAAGGTGGAGTAAGACTAACACACGGGACAAGACTAACACTGCCTATTATCGATACGTATAGCTTAAATACGAAATTCTTCCAGTCTTTAAGATAGAACAAACGTAAATGTTCTCGGCTAAAACACACACATGTCGTATCTTCAAGTGCATATCGAGATAATAGACAGTGTTAGTCTTGCCCCGTGTGTTAGTCTTACCCCATCTTACCTTAGTTGTGTTAACTTTCAAAATAAATAATTTAAACAATAAAGTAAATATTAAATGGGGGCTCCAATACAACACACGTAATTTTTAAGCAATGTTTTATCGATCTTAATAAACAGGTAAAAACATGAATGTTTAAAAAAAGGATGTATTTTTTATAAATGATGACACGGAACCCTTTATGTGCGAGTGCGACTCGCACTTGGCCGGTTTTTTTCAATACTACTGACAATATATGACAAAGACGTCACAAACAAAAGAACACAGAACGGCGAGCTATGTGACGTGGAATTGCTGAATTTGTTTTTGAAATTATAGTTAGGGGATCTGTTGTACATTTTTACTACTTTTTATTATCAAGTAAATTTTTCGAGACTAACTTGAAGAAAACGCCCAACTTCTTCTATGACAACGATTCTCGATTGTAGCAGATGCAGAAGGTACACAGAGACTAAATACGAATATGTTAATTTGATGAGTCCCAAAAATATTAATTTTAATTTTTGGAAAAAACTTATCTATGTCCTACAAAAATTACGGTTTTATGTAACATTACGATATCATGTAAAATGATTATTAACCTACTGATTTATTTTCTGATGTTTACTTCTGTTTTTGTTGTATTTTTATAATTCACCAGCCACATTGTCTTACAAGTCATACTGCCCGTCGTCCTAGATGGATTTTTTTGTCTCTGCTAACTCCTTTGTCTAATACTATTGAGAATCATTGTCATAGAAGAAGTTGAGCGTTACATCGAAATAAATCTACTCTCGAAAAATTTGCTATAATAGTAACAACTTGTAAAAATGTTTTCGGCTCTCAAACTATTTTGTTCATAAGCTTTAAAAAGACGTGTACCATAATGTAATGCATAGAAAATGAGCCTTAAGGAATGGAAATACAGTTGAATATGTTTTGAATTATTTTGGGTGTTACGTTTTATTGTAATTTCCGTGGCTATTCCGCGATTTTGACACATCAACAGGGCCGCTCGATCGGCTTGATAGCCCTTAAAAACAGGACGTTTTGGTCAATATCTGGAAATCTACCGAAGCGATTTAAAAAAAATTTAAATGGGACCAATCGGAAAGTATCAGCTTTCAAACAAAAAAAGAATTTTGAAAATCGGTCCACACAGTAAAAAGTTCTGAAGTAACAAAGGAAAAAAAAAAAAAATACAGTCGAATTGAGAACCTCCTCCTTTTTTTGAAGTCGGTTAAAAACGTTTGAGATTAATCACTTTCAAGGAAACCCTGATTGATACCGGTATTGAGGTCATGAACCTACTTTGCGAACAGTTAGCGAAGCAGATTAAGACAATAGATCCTTATGACGTAGCATTAGCGTTGAGATTTAGTTCATATGTCGCAGTTTATCATTAATTTTACGTAATCCGTCGCGTATTAAGAAAATACTCGTGAATTAGCTCTGTCCAGTCACATATTAGCGTCCATTTATATGTAATAGTCCAGTACCTACATAGTTCCTGAGATAAGCGCGTTCAAACAAACAAACTCTTCAGCTTTATATTATTAGTATAGATATAAGAATTAAATAGGGAAAGGTTTTAGTGATCGTTATTTGTTTATATTTACCTCTCCTTTAAACGATAAAAAAAGTATTGTTCGAAAAAGACGCAATAGTCACTTAACAAAACCAGTGTTCAAAGACAAATAGTACCTAGTATGATATTTCGGTGTAGTGACGTATGAAAAATGTTCAATATTAAAGACGTGTTGCTTGAGTAATGATTATATTTAGACTGCTTACAATTACGATACACAAATAATTATATTCTAATTCTAATTCATACACTACATCGGTTTTAATTTTTATAAACTACCAAATAAACTACTCTATTACTGAAATACAATTTATTATACAAACGGTACAAGCTCTAGTACCCGATTTATTTACAGTACAAATATTTTTAGCCGACCTCGAGAATAAAGAGACCTAATTTTGTCTCATAGATTAAATTATGACTCGGCCAGCAAAAGCGAGTTCTATTGAGAACAGTGTTGTCAACAAAATAACATTTCCTAAACGGATACTCTTAAATAAATGTATCCAACATTTAAAACTGTATAAAAACTATTTATTCTTATCGTATTATTAGTCAATGTTATCACTGGACAGACAGATGTGTAGTCATCGTTTTTTCCACACAACCTTTAGGTGGAGGTCAATAAATTATAGAAAGAACATTTAGGGTCCAAATAAATAAAATAATTATCTATAGAATAAAACTACACATACAATACATTTTACATTAAAAACAGTACATGTGAATTACGCTATTTATTTCCCATATACTTTTAAACATGTAACAATTATAAGTTTATTATACTCGTATCTCTAACTTGAATACGAACATTGTAATTCATACAGGGTACTCTCAAAAATAATTTACCTTACATTCTTTTATATGCACACAGATAAGGGTAGAGTGAAGTGGCATATTAAATTATGCGTAACGCTGAAAGTAAAGAGGGATAATCCTACAAAAGTTCCCTTTCTTTATTGGACACGGGACGTATTAAGCTGGCTGTATACTCGTATTTAATGTCATCAAAATGAACAAGTCTGGTCTTGTTGACAATATAATTTATTCATTATTTTTACGCCTTGTGTCCGGGATTATCTAAGGATTTTATACGTAAATCAATTTCACAGACAATGATAAAGAAGTAGTATAGCTGCTAAACATCTATGATATTAATACACGAAGGATTTAAGCATATTGCACGAGTTGCCATGGTTACATGAACACTGCAGAAAACTAAATTAAATCTATACCTAATATAGGTATTTCATGAATGAAAAGAAAAAAATGGGTACACTGCCACATTACTCAGTTGACGAGTCCATAATTTACTATTTGACATAGTAGAGCCATTTTCGAATTTCGAACACAAAGCGGGTCCTCTACTTTCTATAAAAAGCTACTTTTTATTTTTTCTTTTTAAAACGTTTTCGCAGTCTATTTTAGCCACGTGAATATCCGCGGAAACCGCGTAACCAGTGAGTGGAGGGTTTAGGGGCGGAATTCACGTGTGTTCGCGCTTCATGGCACCTCCGATGTAGGTTTTTGCCGCAACAAAGCCTTACTGTGGTCAGATTAGAGGCATTTACAGTCTATATGAAGGTGTTTTTGTATACTCAAATAATACGAGGTAACATACATGTACTAGTACTTTAACAACAGTGTACTTATGTATGTATGTATAATAATTGTGTGTGTGTCTGTATGTATGTATTTTTTTACAAGTACCTACCGATTACAAATCCAATTATTTTTAACTCAACGTAAATTTGAAAAAATTGAAGCTAACTAAATTTTAATTAGTTAAAAAAAAGCACTGATAGACTTTAATTTTATAAAGTTGCTCGTATGTTGTTAAGTAAGAACTGTTAAATTTGGATTACTTAAAAATCTAAATATTGAGTAGTGTAATATTTGTGCTTTGTGTTATTACGAAGTCTTTTCAGGTGTGGAATTTAAGCCACTGACTTAAGAACAAAAGAAAATAATAACTTGATTAACTTAGTTACAATCATTTCACTCCAAAGAGTGCAAAGACCCACGAAATTTTTGGCAAAAAACTCTTCAGTAATTCAGCGCCATACAATATGCAAATCCCTTTGGCTTTGACCCAAGAATGATCATATTTCGGATAATTTTCATCCCAATGCCAAGAGCAGTTTTAAAGGTACGGTTAATGCAAAGTGTTATCCGCTTCTCGCATTTAAGAGAACTCAAATATCATTTTACGATACGTGCTTTCGCTCGCATTAACTCAAACTTCAAACAGGTAAAATTTCTCAGTTTTACGTCACATCATATTTCTGCTACCAGAGACAGCAGACGTTTTTTAGAATAAACTTGAATTACGTGACTCAAAATGTATTTATTTCGTCATATGAACTAACAGCGTACTTTTTAAAACATGAAAAATTTAACAATATTAATTATTTTATAAAATAATTACGCTTACGTTATTATTAGTTATTAATTTGTAAACATCTCTAATGTCGAATATCTCAATAAGACGTTTAATCAATCTCTATTAAAAAATACACTACCAATAAGTCTAAACAAAAATTTCGTCCTATCGGTAAAAAATAAGATGCTATCTCACAGGATGTTGCCAGGAGTATATTTCCTATACCATTATAGGTTACGTGGTCCATATTGATTTTATATCAAATACATTTTTTCTAAGGTCCAACGCAAGGTTGCAGGAAAATCCTACCGAAAGCCATTTACCCACCCGTTCCGTTCGTAACAACGAAAATCCATTATGGATTTACGATTCCCTTAAAACCCAAATAATGGTCATAATAAAACCGAGTTTTGTTTCGACAACGTGTTATTCCGAGGACATTTTATTGACGTATAAAGATTCGTTCATCCTTCGAACGATATACACTCGATTCGATTCGCTTGAGAAATGGCTCAATTGGAACGAAACGTCCCATTGATGGACGATAAAGAAAATTTATTCTATTTACTTTAGGTTTGGTCACTTCGACGTCAAAGTAATAATACATTCAGCCGGGGGCTGTAACAACTATAAGTTGTAAACGCTAACAAACTTTTACACTTGCCCACGCTGGAATTTCGTATCCAAAAGATACACAAATACAAGCTGTGATTTCAAGTACTTAAAACCTGACTCCTAAAATATTACTTTATGAAACACAAGCAAAGTCACAGGCAGCTGAAGATGTATATTTTCGAAATGTCCTAATGAATCCCTTTAACTTGACAGTCAACACAGTACCTACCAATATTATACTTTTTGTTAGTTTAGGACTTTACGCCTTCTATAGGGCATTATACTCAATTTAAAGTCACGTAGCCTATAAGCCAGCGAATTATTAAGACGCTTCTAACGATACCTAATTTGTCAAATTATTTTAAGTTCAGAAATTACAAAGAAACAAATAAACCTACAATAAACACCTAATACTTAAATTAGAAATGTCATCATCATTCAGGATCCTAAAAAGGAGTTACATGTCTGTGACAACAAGGACCTATACCTAGGACTCTTCGTTCATACTAACCACCACAACTAGTGGACAATTAACCATCTACCGAACCGACATTTGTTTAAACCAACTATGACCTATTGTTCTACTAACTAAGCGTCTATTTTACTAACCAAGTATTCCTCTCGCCTCCTTCATTAAATCCTGAGTTCAGTTTATACCGGTCATCTTAACTTTAGAGGAATGGGACGATAAATTACTTGCTAGTTCTCGACAGACGACGCGCCGCGGATTGATATAGCGTGGATCTGCGTTAGAATATCCGACGCTTTGCTAATTTATGGGGGACGAAACACTGAAGGAGTTAGGAGTATAGAGCTGTGAATGCAGGAGTAATGGAAGCTAACGGAAGACGGGTGTAGAAATAAATGGGCAAAGACCAGCTCTAAACTTTGTAAAAACATGAATTTAATAAGCTGGATTATCTTGTTCGAGTGACTTTAGTTACCCAAGTTGTCCCGTTCTGTTTCAGCAGGGGACTAGAGAGCTATTGCTTTTTTCTTTTTTTCACTACCTTCTGATCGGCAATTCTTGGATTTTTTGACGTCATGACTATCCTGGTCCACTTACCCTCTTGTGACCTATTGCTAAATTATTCAGTCTTTCCGCAAAAATTCAAATATCATTTTGTGCGTTTTATAGTACCTATCCACTACATTTCTAAAATATATTGCCTTGTCTATTTCAATCTACCAAGTAGGTCTGTGAATATTTCATGGCACTAAATCGCTTAGTTAACAAATAGACGCTACTGGGTTTAAATTAAGAAGGTTCCTCAATAAATACTTGAAATAGTAGCTGAACTATTTAGGTCTACCGTCCACAATAGGTCCCTACTTAATAATAATTTGAGTTGAATAGGCTGACTCCAAACGAGTTTCCACTGACTGGCACAAGACAGATCAAGTAATATAATCTGTTAAAGAATTCAGATATGGAAAACTGTAGATTTTGTCGCGTTTTGTTTTTTAGGATCAAAGTTGCGTATAATTAACATGTGTCTCTCATAATTTCTCTGCAATTTTTAGCCAAAATTATCAAAGTACGAGACACCATTTAAAGTAGCTACGACAATACATTAATGATGAATCCTGTACCATGAATCAAACACCAAAAGGTACTCTTTGGGGCAAAGGAATGCCCCTGACTGAATAATAGTTAGTATTATTTTCAACCAATATCTTAAAAAAACGTAGATAGACATAACCGTAACCTCAGAGTCGAAAATGAACAAGAGTCAAAAATATTTGTGGAGGAATTACTCCGTTCACCTACCTGTGACATGTTTTTGCATAAGTTAGGAATTGTTTGTCGAAATCCCTACGCGTAGAGGACGAAGTTTGATTGAGATCGGTTTCCTTTACGTGAAATTTAAACAAGAGGCTGTTTCAGGGCTGCCACTTATTTACATTTCGTTTGGAAATTTTAGTTTTTTTTTTATTTTCTTTGAGTACATTTATTTCAACTAATTTACATTCGAGGCCTATTAAAATTTTAATTACATACCTAAGTAATCTTATTTCATTGCAGCATTACTTATTTTAGTAAGGATTGGAAACTAATTGAGAAACAGAATAAGAACTTAAAGAAACAAAAATAATTTAACGTTATGTGTAATGAATGATGGGATTGAGCTAAGCTTAATAACGTTGACCATCAATCCATTATAACGATTCACACTATCAAGTATTAGACTGTGACAGCCCTAATAAATGCTGTTATACTAAAACTTTTGTCGCCTCAAAATTTCATCGTGTTAAAAGATAACTGAAAAGTTAATACCGGAAAGGTGCAAATATTACATGCGACAGTGTGTTTTATTAACAAATTTAAAGTTTTAATTCGTTCAACGTATAACTTGTGCGCCAGTTTCAGGTTTGATAGAATCAAGATTTACTTAAAACATTGTTTAATGGAAATATTTTAGTACTGAGAATGTGTCGGAAGGTATTGATTAGGAAGCAAAATGAGGTGAAAAATGAGGGTACTTACTTCTACTCTCAAATTTTCGAGCAGAAAAGAAGACTATATTCTGTATATAAATTAAATATCTCAAGAATTCGACTTTGTATCCCTTTTTAAGTATACTGCAGAGTACAAATTCGAAATTTGGCATGGTTAAAGTTAACATGGAGAAGTGGTTCACAAAACATTAATTTCATGCATAATAATAATATGATGTGTTTCGAATAAATTTAATTTAGGATATAAAAAAACCACCCCACCACACTACGTTTGACACACAGAATCCATCTGAAAGGATGAGCTTGTTGGATTAAAGTCGAAAATCGACACCAGAACACATCTAGAACACAAAAATATAAAGACAGTAGTTAGTTCTCTCCTACTACTCCTCTAAAACTGGTTTAACAAGAACAAAATAAGCAGCAATTTATCCACCTCTACATTTCAGGTTCAAAAACATAGGTTTCCTAAAGCGTTTACAATTACTAACACTATCTATATTACAATTTCACTAAGAAAATCTTCTGTATAATTAAATAGAGGCATTAAAGCGAACAATTTGTATAATAAAGCAGTGCTTCTCAGCAATCTAACCAAGTACAAAGCGAATCTCGTACCGTCGGCAACGAGTCATTAGAGCGATTATTCTTCTCAATCGCAGTAATTGCTGCTGAGATTCCTTAACCGGCGAATCTCAAGAGTAGTTTAAAATGCATGAATGAAACTGATTAAAATTTCTATTGGTAAAGACTTACGAATTTTCGATTTTCAAAAATGATTTTCAGTATAGTTATCAGGGTAACAAGAAATAAGTTCGATAACTTAAAACCCGGCTACTGGAGAACCACTTCTAAAAATATAAAACGCAAGCAAGTCTCGTCAGTAAATAACTAACAATAGGGTACCTAAATTTTTTTTAATATCCTGAATAATCCCTTTACACTGACAACCAACTCAAAGAGGTCATATTCAATTAAATGTGACGTAACATAGTGAAAACCAACAGACAAATAAAACACGTCTAGCGATTGTCATTTGTTAAATTATGTTAAGTAGTTTAGAAATTACGGTACAAACAGAATGCTCACCTACTTTACTTAACACACATATACATATATATTTATCTTTCGAATCATCTTTAATATATATTATCAGACAACTACTATTCGATTTCGAGAGCTCAATAAAATCATTAACCATTAGAAAACATCGTTATGTATAATTTATACCGTGATTTAATTACTTTAAATATAATTTAATGATGATTTCTGATTGTATAAATAAAAGTTGTTTTAAAAATGTACAAATAATTAAATTTCAAATAAAACTCTCAAACAAAATCAAAAATGGCAAACGGATTATAAATACGATCAACTTCAAACACACTCGGTCCATATTAAATAATATGTATTTGTATTCAACTTCCGAACCGACAGAAAGTTATAATCGAACTTATTTTGTAGGCAATTTCAGTTAAAGAACTTTAAAATAGGAGGAAAAGTAGGTTAGTTGTTTGCTTTTTATCGAACATTAAACATTATTCTCGAGTACTTCGTATGCAGTATATTTGCTTGTGAATTATTGAAGCACTTCAATTATTACCCGACTGTGACAGGACTTTGTATGTATATGTATATGTATGTATGTATAGTTATTTCTTTGGCATGCTCTACAGCGCAAAAGTCTTTGCGGTTGTAACGTACTCTTACAAATATTACGCTTATTTGGTAAAAAAAAATCGGGTTTTTCGTTCCATATTATGTAATTTTATTGGAAAAATCTAAATTTCTATCTTGTAGACGTATTGAACATTCCAAATTCAAATTAATATAAAACTTCGAAAAATCATTTCGTTGTTTATCTTTATGTCAAGACTATTTTTGGTGCAATATTAATATAGCAATCTTCAGGAAAAATCATATCTATTTACAGTCAAAAACTTTCAAAATATTAGTACATACTTCTACGTAAACATATTCATTATCGCACCAAATCTACAATTGGGAGCAAATGTAAGCGTTGAGAATAACATTTAACAAAGTTAAAGTTTGTTTCATTCCAAGTCGTCGCACCCGTCCGAAGTTTGCCAACTACATTGACCAACTTAGACCATTGAGATGTGACTTGCTTAAACCGCATTCACTCAGCTCCCTTGTAGCCTCATTTCAATTGAGGTCTATCTTTTTATTGCCTCGTTATTACTTCATTGCCTTTTAGTGGTTTAAACCGATTATGTAGTTAAAGGGTGAGTTCAAGTATTACGTAATGCAATTGGGAGGGGGTAAAATGTTATGATGCGTTATTTAGGGTGGGGGAATTGAACAACGCGTTACGTTTTTTAATAGTAAAAAATATAGGGAATATAATTCTCCTAAAATGGCAGTTTTTTGTGGTAAAAACAGTCATTTGGAGTTACGTAACGTTTAAGGATACGGGAGGTTATAAAAAAACGTTACGGTGCGTTACTTAGGAGACAGAGAATCAAAAATGTTAAAAAAGTTGCGTTACCTACGTAAAACTTGAACTTTCCCTTAAGGGTGAGTTAAATTAGATGAATGATTAATGAATAACGCTCATTATACACTATTACAAGAATAAGTTCTTAACATAATGTTGACTCATTAGGGTCTATTCAAGAGTTAAGTAAGCAAGATTTTAATAATTCTTAACCCTAAATTATTCTCTTGTGTACTTTTAGTCTCTAAAACTTAGTGCTTCTGTAATTTGTTGAAGTATGTCTAGTATGTATTCATTTATTTGTCAGTAGGGAATCATGATTATGAACTTGCAAACTATTCCTATTTGTATATTTATTTATAAGTAATTCCAGCTCAAAATTTATTTGTCGAAGCATTAGGCTTGTTTACAAATCTAAACGTAATTTGGTGTGCATGAAGCACATCACATCACATCGCCCTATTAGCTAGCTGATTATAAATTTCCCCAAATGAATGCCTCCAAAGTGATGCCATCATTTATATTATTTCCTAGTATTTATGATTGAACAGGATAATATGGTTGACTGGTACAGATTCAGTAAGCTTTAAGCTTGCTGTTTGTGCTAATGATGTGCAAATATTGATAAATAAATGGTATATGAAATTATGCGTTACGGATAATGTAACCAATTTAATGGCGGAGAAATGTAGTAGCTTAGATTTTCTTCTAGTAAAGTGATTAATAGAAATAATAAAGCCTGTAACAAGCCGCTAACACGGGGTCTTTTCTTTCGCGGAATTAAAAACATAACCATGTAAATAAATAATAAACGATAATAATAATAAACGCTAACGCACCCCCCGCACTACGATTCCCTGTGTCGCGGGTGGCATGGGCACAAATAACACATCACTAACACCCATGACTCGAGAAGAAACATTAATCTGTCACATAAATATCTGCCCCGGCCGGGAATCGAACCCGGGACCCCTCGCTTCGCAGGCAGGGGCACTACTAACTAAGCTACTTGATCTTGCTACTTGCTAAGCTACTTGATCGAATAATATACTTAAATAAAGCTAAATTATTTCTTCGCCCATAGCATAATCACTAGGAATCCTGGAAATAAAATATATTTCTCTCGCCCAAATGTTTCAAGGTCTTTCAGTGATTGTGTGACGTGTGTGGGAAGTGGAAAGTGATCAAAGTGTAGGCAAATTTACTCAGATGAGGTCGAGGATGTTACGCTCAAATGCTTACCAAGGACTCAGCTTCATGTTACGACTGAATCCTATTAAATAATTACGTATGAAGTCGTAAGAGATATTCAGACGTACGTCCTAAGTACACTAATATAGAGGACAACACTATTATAATCATGGCACATCACTATCAGTTAGCGAAAAACTGTAAGCGGCAATTTTCCTATGTGAAAAGTTCTAAGTGTATTGTAATGTTACAAGGTCATAGTTGTCTGTATTGTTTGTTAAATTTTGTTCAAGCTGTGATAGCCTAGTAGATTGAAGGTTGGTATTTCGAACGGGAGATCCTGGGTTCAAACCCCACGGCCCGCACTTCTAACTCAAAAAGTTGTCTGTATATTAGATACTAATTATCACTTGCTACGGTAAAGAAAACATCGTGAGGAAACCTGCACACGTAAAAGTTCTCCATAAAGTTTTCAAATATGTGTGAAGTCTGCAACACTAGGCCAGCGTGGTGGACTATGGCCTGTACCCCTCACCGAGGGGAGACCCGATTCCGACAGTAGGACATAGAGTTGCGACGTCAAGTATGTCTAAAAAGTATTCGTAGACTAGATAGCAAGGCTATATTTTTTTATTACAATAGTCTTGATTCCACACTACAATTCTTCTTTTATATTGTAGAGGACTGAAGTGAATTCCCCTCTCTGCACAATATTGTTTTTATAGCTACTTATCAAGCATCTAGCTTGGGTATATCTTCCTCATAATCTCTTATATGAATCCACTCACCTATGCTTACCCTTAGGGGATATTAACAATTTGTCGCTGATTGTGCAAAACACTAAACCGATTACGCGACAGATGGGTTTTCCTACGGTTTTCATCTTTATGTGGATTATTTCTTGAAATTACAATAATTTAGGTTTATAAACTATAGGGTACAATAAAACTAAATTAAGTGTATGTAGATTCTTAATAGACATTACCGTTATTAAGATGAATTTTGTATGCTATCCACGCAATTACTTACGTTGAATGCTGTAGATTTTGTATTACAAATACTTAAACACAAAGAATCCCGACTTATACAAACGAAGTGAAAACTTATTATTCTGTTGTCGTTATTTCATTTACTTGTTAAGAAAGTGCCCGATAAGTGAAGAAACTCGTAAGTACCAAGTACACAGAAAGTTGATACGTCTTGCTTAGAAGTACAAAATTAAAGGCAGTTTGTTTAGAGGTGAAGGTGTACTTTGAAAAGATTAAGTACTTTTACGTTACATGAATCGTGATAAGTGTTTCGATTGCTAACGATTGTTATGATCAATTTAATTTGTAATTGGATTATTAACAATAAGCTATACTTGCACGCAGTTTATCTTAGCAGGCCACCACGCTGGCCAAGTGCGGATTAGCAGACTTCTTTCTTTGAAAACTTAATAGAGAACTCTTGGGTGTTTAGGTTTCCTTACGACGTTTATCATCACCCAAGCAAGATATAATTAGTTGGTAACGCACATAACTTTTTCAAAATTTGATGTGTCAGGTTAGAACTTAAGAACTACCATTTGGGAGGTCAAAGTTCAAGCCTCTAAGCTATCACTGCTTCAACAAATAAGTACAGTAATAATACTTAATACTGTAACTCACTATACCAATGTTACTTGAAGGTAACTTAAAGCACTTAAACGCTAATAGTATTAGCGGTAAATTATAAACCATTTCAGATTCTTGACATTCCTAAACTTTATATTAATTCAATTAAGTTGGTTTCATGAGAAATAGTAAAAAGGGTTAAAATCCCATATGATAAAATTAAATACACTATTTTAATGTAGTAACACCTTTTTATTTTCAAAGTTTGGATAATTATCTAAGACCAGAGATTATTCTCTTAAGATAAATCGAGACCAAACTTAAAAGGGTTGTTAAGGTAATTTCATTTTAGAGTTCCTATACATCTTCCAGCAACT
>LGAG01000919.1:512176-524179 GCA_001278395.1 Lerema accius | reverse complement strand
TTACCAATACCAATAAATTACATTTCGAATATTGCTTGTGTGAAAGCACGTCAATTATGTCATTGGAATAATATTTTAAACATAATATCTACATGGTTTAAAATGTTTCAAATAGCTTTTGACTGATTTAACTCTTGAATTACGTGCGCTCGTGGGTGCAGTAATTAAGGAATTCTAATTTCAAATTAAACAGTTTTTTTTTGTTTTTACACACATACCTAACGTTAGTATGTATTTGCTCAAACTTCTAATTGTGAAATCACGTCGTTGACATGAATTATATGATATTATGTATAAGTCAATAAAAACGAAAATTTCCATATTACCAAAACATACGTATTCACATTCAGTAATACCTCACATAATCTCTAGCTTTCGGGAATGAAAATCATTGGAAAATAGAAGAAAAGCAGAAACGCAATAACTTCCCAATAATGGTCTCGGCTTAGTCTTTTGCGCTCATAAAGGGAAAATATCATAGTACTTATTCAACGTAACGTTTCCATAGGCACTGAATGATGATATCTAAAAGTGAAAGGAAATTATATTGGCGAGGGTGAGTATGTGCGAAACTCCATATATTCTAGGAATATCTCTCTTACACACTCAATCTTGAACGTCGTTTGAAATCAATTCGTTTTGTTTCTGTAAAGGAGTAATAATAATGTTCAAGAGTTACAATATCATATGTGTGGCGTATGGCGCGATGGTTACCACTCCGGATCGCTGTTCAATCGGTCCTGAGTTCGATTTTCAGCGAGATATAAATTTTCATGACGAATTTAATTCCCTATTCACGGTCTATGTGTATTTCTGTGTAATCCTTGGCACTTACAACACAACGAATTCTATGGTGCTATGAGTGTGTACCTTCTTTAAGCTAAAACTATTTCTACTAAGCATCATATAAGACTTACATGGTCGGCATTTGTAAGCAACTTCGACGAACTTCCGATCAAGAGGGCACGGGTCCACTACACCCGGCTTGGACTTCGTGCTGAACTTGCATTGCGGCTTCTTTTGACAAGCTTCCACCACTGTTTGCAGCAGCGAGTACTAGTACAAGAAAAACAAGACATTAAACGCCGGACATCAGAATCGAGCAAAGATTTTTGACATTTTGTTTTTTTTCTCAGGCGTATATAAATGTTACTGGAAGCTCTCATATACATTTGAAAGGAATCAACTGATTCTAAATTAATCTTAATTTAAAGGTCATACAAATAAAGATTAAGAAAAATTACAGGTTAGATTGATTCTAGTGCCCCAGAATGTAAATAAACAATTTGAAATCAATACAATATAATGTCAATCTATCCACAATTATTATTATAAATGCTAAAATGTGTATGGTTGTTCCATTTTGACGTCAAAATGGCTGTATTGATTCTGATGATATTTAGTAGATAGATAGAAATAGATAAGACCTAGGAGACATAAGCTAGCATAAGGAGCATAATAAAACTTGAAGTAGATATTGAATTTATATATAAAATTAATTCAATCATTCTATTGTACGATTGTGGTAGAATTTTATTTTTACTAACAATGAATTCTAAATATTTTTGCAAATAATAAATTTCTCGCTTCAATAGAACATAACAAAGATTTTAATAAATAGAGGTGTACTTTCCCCGATGCGGGGAGACGCCACTTCATTGAATGGAGCTCAAAGTATCTTTTGTTCGGCTTAGGGTTAAACCACACAGGAACAAAAGCCTCTTCAATTTTATCTTAGAGCGGAAACTATTATACTCACTAGACATTATGGTTTCAGCGTATTATTTGAAATATTCTTTTACAAAGTATTGGATCACGGAGAAAATTTGTTGTCTAACCAGAAAATTATTTTAGATAGACAGGACTGGATATTTTAATTTTCTTAACTGATTATTTTTTTAAATACCACTATTAATATATTATTTGTAAATTTTTTTCTGAGAGTGACAATGCAAGAGTCCAACTTGGTCATTATCCAACTTGATTGAAAAAGTTCTACTTAGTTATTGTCCAATAATTAAGTACAAATTCACAGAATGGAAATACAGGACGCAACCCATTTTTTCTGATGTCTCTTTTAAACATTTAAACAAAACCTGTGTTCGAAAAAGACACTAAAACTATCGAATGACATATCAGACACATCCTTAAACTAAGAGATTTATACATTACCAATTTAGTCACGTTATTCACTGCTAACATTTTTTCTTTACATTATTCCAGTCCCAGCTGGAAGTCGAACTAAGAACTCACCTAACAAACCTTATCAACACTGACTAAGTTAGTTAATCTTGATAATAAGGAACAAAAGGACAGAATAACTACGATTTTATAAGTGTTGATAGCGCACGCCATCTGTGAGCTAGTCCGCGAACTTTAATAAAATCTTACAAGCTTATACAAGAAACCTATCTCACAATAAGTCAGCTTGTCAATAATTCCAGCTGACAGAATTTCTAATGAAAATCCAGGATGATAATCGCAATATCAAGTTGTACTTCCTAATACACGAAGGTTTGAGAGATTTGTCATAATTATAAACTTAATCCTTAATTCGACGGATATTTTACATTCAATTCGTAAAATTGGTGTAGATTTTGGTTCGTTGTGTGTTAGACAGTGAATGAATATCTAAAAATAAGTATTTACTTATTTCAGTTTTCTGAAAAAGTTATGTGCATTTTTTTAGACGTTATCAAGTTTATAAGATAACTTAATTAATTAGTTTATAACTAAAAGTATACACACATTGAGGGCGTCGCAAAAACTCTACGAATACCAATAACACAACCAAAACATTTAGCGCAGCGACCTAGATGTTTAATCTTTATTTTTCAATGGAAACAGACGGAAATAAAATGTAAACTAATGGATAAAACGACGCTTATCGAAAGCCCGGAAATCGAGAACTTCCTCCCCACTATCACGAGGTAAGTACTCGCAACCCGCTGATCTGTATGCGACGCTGTTTTTTGACAACATAATTGGATAAGTCAGGATACAATATAACAGCTATAACTCTAGAGATATCTAAATTATTATTTGGTTTATTCAACGAAAAACATACTGGAAGGCATCGATTTAAGGGTTGAAACGGTAAGGTTATATAGGTACATATTTTTACAAATTATAATGATGTTATTTTGCGTAGGTACTTAACCCCATGGTTATCATGTCAGTATAACGTTCAAAAGGTGCTGAGTTTGATTTTCGAACAATAAAGAATTTTGAAAAATTAACAAGTTTGAATTTGGAATACTGTCTAGATTATGTTGTTGTTTTTATATTCTCCATGGCTATGACACAAAATCTTAATGTAGGACAATGAATGGCTAACGTTATTTATTTGTTTTAATATAATAGCGACATTAATCTACAAAATATCCCTCTGGAGGCCACAAAGGTGCCTACAAAAGTCGGAACACAATAGTGTTTCAGTTCTAAATGTACGTCGTAATCAACTTTACAGTCAGAATATGTTAGGAGGGAATGGAAAGAACCTCCATTATAACTTTAACTGAGAGAGATAACTAGAAATGTTCGAGTTATATGTCATCCTCCTATCTATTTAATGAATCCATCTTATGTTTAATTAAAATAAGCTATAATAAAGTTTTAATTTTATGCATTAAGTGTATTCGCGCAGGTTTTAGTGGAGAAAGTCAGCTGGAATTGTTAAACTTTTGTGATGGTCCAGACATATTCTATGAATAACCATTAACTGAACTGAATGTATTGTTATTATGAATTGTATTTTTTAAAATTCTATAATCAGTATAAGTGTATAGGCCAATTCTATGTAAGTATTTATCGCCACCACCTAGCTTAAAAATTCTTACGCCTTATTGTAAAATAACTTTAAATATGTTTTATGCAATTTTTAAAGTTGGCGTAATAATTGTAAATAATAGTTTTTTCTGCCCTTCGGTTATTATTTTTATATGAGTGGGTTCAATCGAATCAAAGTAATACCAAAATATCAGTTACTTCTGATATTTTGATTTGAGATTAGGTTTTTAAAGACTTAGGTACTAGTTTCTTAATCCAAATTGGATTTACACGGTTCATAGATATTGTATCCAAAACTTTTCCGAATTCTCACGTTACTCCACTTATTATGTGTTACGTTGTTGTTATTTGTTAAGCACTGACCTGAAACTCAAAAATGCTTTGGATAAAACAATTATCGAGTATTCCAGAGCCAAGTAACAAAAAATATAAAATAAAATTATCATGTACAGAATTAGCATCTGCTACAGTATCTACTTTGACTACGTAATTTAATATTTCACGGAGTTATATAAGAAAATATCATAACCTCTATTATTTACTGTATTCTAATTAGTAGGAAAGGAAACTTGAAAAAAGATAAGATTCAAAAGATTGAGATGAATTAAAAGCTAGCGAGTTAATTCCACACGGTGTCAGTAATGAGTACTTTAACTTTGTATTTAATAGGTGGTTAAAATTTTTATTCAGACGTTTACTTCTGCTTTAACCAACTTAAAAAAAGGAAGAGGAATTAAATTTGATTGTGTTTTCACAGTAAGTGGGATATCGTTGCGAAATAATTGTTAGATACATAAACTTCTGTTAAGGTTTTGAAACTTCACTATTACTATTACTTCACGATTACTTCACTATAAGAGTAAGATCTCTTGTACTTCAAATCGCATTCCATTCAAACCGATTCCTATACCTATTGCAAAGCAATTTCTTACTCCATAATATTTTGAACCAACCTGCATAACGTTCGGCCACAGACATTTCTCCTCGCCGTCAACTTCCTTAGAAGTGGGTTCTGGGATACAGCTGCGACTGTGGGCTGCAGCCTTCCCGTACTGCGCGACCTGGATACTGATGGACGTCCCTCGAGGACACGACAGAGACACCATCTCTTCATCACATGCTGCTCGCTGCATCGTCTTTAGTGTTCCAGTTAGGAGAGCTAGGGACAAAAAAATTTAGATTAATATCAGCAGAAAGGTTCTAGGTTTGTTGTATAACAGCTCTTCGGTGGTGTGGTGTTAGTTCCTAAGTAACTAAATTTGAATTTGGTATAGTTAAAGTTTGAGAAGGGCAGAAAGGTAAGTTTTAGGTATGTGTAATTTGAAATAAGGTAAGGTGGAGTAAGACTGACACACGGAGCAAGACTAACACTGTCTATTATCTCGATACGTATAGCTTAAATACGAAATTCTTCCAGCCTGTAAGACAGAACAAACGTGAATGTTCTCGGCTAAAACACACACAATATGTCGTTTCTTCAAGTGCATATCGACATAATAGACAGTGTTAGTCTTGCCCCGTGTGTTCGTCTTACCCCACCTTACCTTATATGATTAATTAATAAAACAACACCTACACACATTGATTTTGATATAAAACATTTCACACATATGTTCAAAAGAAATCGTTGACAGGTAGTTAACGTTGACATTAACATCTGCCAGCCAGGGATATAGAAAAAGTCTATAGTCTATTGCTTAAAATGATGAGTTATGATCTAATTTCGTGTGCAGAGCGGTTCCTCTCGTTTTATTATTAAATTACGTTAACATTAAATGTATGTAAAATTCCCCGCGCATGATAGCACATACTTCGTGGAAACTGAAATGAAATTCTATTACATTTAATTAGTTGCAAAATTGTGAAGCACATTATTCACAAAAACATTTCCGTAACCAGTATAGCAACATTACCCAACACTGGATATTAAATTAGACTCATTTTAATCTGGGTAAATCATATCCAGAAACCTATTTTATGGAAGTAATCGATGAATTAACAGATGTCTTCGTCATAGTATAATATTACCACAACAAGGCATAACCATTGTGTTACCGGTCAAGAATCCTACTATCCTATTTCCTACTAATATTATAAATGTGAAAGTTTGTCATGTTAGTAAGTCCTTCACGCTGGAACCTTTGAACGGATTAAGCGAAACTTGGTACACAAGTAGTTTGCATTCAGGAATAGGATATAGGATACCTACATTTTATTCCGATTATACCTTGGGATAAATCCAATATATTTTTTAACTAGTCTTCCGCGAGCGAAGTCGTGGTTATCCTCTAGTAAAGAAATACACATACTTATAACCTAAAAACATAACTACAAAAAAAAACGATTATACAATAGTTATCCCCCTTTAGGCGCTGTCAAGTAATAAGAAAACCGTTTATTAAAATTGTTAACAGCATAATTGGAAAACGTAACAATAATAATATTAGGTACGTTATCATATAATTATGTTAGACTGTTTTAACCCCTTATCTCTAACATTATGAAAAAAAGCCCGAGCTTGAAGGACAGTTAAGGGTTGTGATGATGAATGACCTGGCACGAATTTAATTTCTGTATGAGAATTACTAAAGACGCAATGAATTCCTACCAGCGAAGTTCGGTCAACTATAAATTAGGTTTCACAGTTAGCGTGACGAGCTGGCATTGCTAGTTATTAGGGCACGTGAACTGAATGGCTACGATACCAGAATCGATGAACGATGAAAACGTCGAAAAATTAATTGAGCTATTTCATGACATTTTATTTATCTAATGGGCCCAATAAAATTCGAACCTTTAGTTAGGTTAGCCAGCTTTAATTCCAATAATGCAGTAGTTTGACTTTTTTTGAGACTAAAATATGCATTTTATTTTTATTATTTTTCCTTAAGGTAAGTTAAAGATAGGTACTCTGGAGCCCAATCAGTCTACCGTTTTTAATTAGGTACATTAATAAAATTAAATATTAGCAGACCATTTTTAAAAAAGGCTAAAAAGACGAATACTTGTGACATTAATAAGGCATTGCGGTTAACTTTTGCAGTGACAAAAACATTGGTAATTTTCTTTACATTAGCACATAAAGTTTTATTAATCACATTGCTGTTTTATACATTTTAAATTCAACGAAAGTATTACATCATTCACCTCGTTATCTACTCATTTTTACCGCATAAGGGTGTGTACATAAAATAGGTCGCCTTTGCCGTTTTGTGACGTACCCATTAAGGCCAGTTGGCCATGCCAATCAATTCAGTGCAAGCACCTATTTCAAAATTTGTAAAGTTAATATTTAGTTTGTAAACTGGATCGAGTTACTGCATAGCGACCGATCGTTTTACTCTGCGAGTAATTAACGAGTATTCAGTCAATGTTAGAACTAGGGGAGTATTTTTTAGATCCATTTATTTTATTTAAGTCACCTCTAAAATAAAGAGACAGGACAAACCCAATACTTAATAATGACAATCAACTCTATTTAGAGGTAGAAAGAGCTGATATTTCTTCTCTTTATTTCTTAACTTTCATGTGACATACTATTAGTCATGTGGAAGTAAAGAAACCTAGATAATACAAAGCCTGCTTTGTGTTAAGTGTTCAATGCTATTATCCTGGTTAGAAAATAGCCTTATGGGGCTTCCAGCAACCGTGCTAGGGGAAAGGCTAAGTATGGAGATTAGTGAAGTCCCCTGAGACCAGCTAAAGAGGCTTAACGGAGGCATCAGTGCGTTCATAATCCCAGGGAAGTCATGTTGGACGGAAGAAGTTATGTTTGCGGGTGAGGTTTCCCCACATAGACGTAAAATCGACATATACTTAACCAATTTACGGTAATTCTACGTTGATTACCTAAAAATTAATAAAAGCGTTGATCAAATGATCATTGAACATCGTCGTTATGAGTAATGCAGTACCTTTATTGGGTGCTTTTTCTCTACAAGTTTGTGGTAGTTATACACTCTCGTTTAACTGTACGAAATAGTACAATAAAAGCAGTTGAGAACGTACAAAAAATGCTCACACGTCTTCAATCTGTCATGAAGTCTATTGCCTGCCTCAGCAGTTACGAACCATATTATATTTCCCTCGAGACTAACCGCGTTCCTTTAAATGCTAAAATACTTTTAACTTGGTGATTTTTTACGTTTACATGGATTCTTTAACTAAAATATCGAAGTATTCGCGAATGAATAAAAGATATTGGAACATAGTGCTATATGTACCTAATGGTAGTCGTACTATTGTAACATCTCTTTACCAACTGACGACTTTGTTGGACTATATTAATCTTAGGTACAATACTTGTACTACAAATTCTGTTCTATTTATGTGTGTATGTGTTTCTATGTGTGTGTCAATGAATAGGAGCCTACAAAGTTGAGTCTTTCATCTGCTCTGTTTTTTTTGCACTTCTAATAGGGATATCAATTAGGAAATTGAGTAAATAAAATACACTTTTATATTTTTATAAAGTTTTTTTAACTCATTTTGTCGTATGTATAAACTTTTTGCGTTCATTAAAACAAGTAAAGTTACAAAAAACTAGTTTAAATCTACTCGGTACGGTATACGACTGTCCCAACTTTACCTGTTTGCTAAAAGCTGTTTGTCAAAATTGACTTACGAAAACTTTAAATTGCCTTTCATCTGAACAAAAATATACCGACAAGTAATCCCAAAGTGGCTGTGGAGCGAAACACTCGAGTTATTTGAAGAGAAAATAGAAAAGGAAGGATCGTTGTGACAGAAAAAATAATATTTCAACGACTCTATTAGCCTAAGAATATTAGTATTTATTGACACGTAATTTTTTTACACATTACACGTCACGTAGTACCTAAGTTAAATAAGTAAAAAATAATATTAATCAAGTTTTGTGAAGTCAACTATTTATTATTAATATTTAAAATTTTCAAACACCCCTGAATACTACGCGCAATCCACCCTGTATAAAACAATCCATCTAATAAGTCTATTTAAAAACGCTTTCATGTTTCGGTAAGTGTAAAACAAAACAAATTAGACTTTTTTTATCTTGATATTTTCTTTTGAGGGTGACAACACAGCGGCCGTCGCTACAATTTTATTAAAAGCGGAAAGCTAAGAATAATATTTTGTCGTCGTTATTTAAGTACTCAATTCATGCTACTTCCTTCTGTAAACATAATTGCCTTCAAAATACAGGGTGGCAGTAAACATTGTCAAAATATTTTCATATGAATTTTAATAAAATATTTAATGTTTACGTCTCATGAAATTTTAATAAGTTCGTAATTAACCAAAGATAAAATTCGTAATTTGTATAGAAATTTTACAACTAAAATTTTTTATATTAAAAAATTACTCAATCTCTCATTCATCCATAACTAAAACAATACTATATTATTATCCGAATATTGAATAAAGAAAAACAACACCCTAATAAACAATAGTATAAGCGAAATATAATATCTACACCAATAATACACAACCACCCAAATTTCTAGCTAAAATGTACTACATAATATTTGCCAGAAATCCAATAGTAATATTTCAACAGCATATACGAACATAGCATGTTATCTTTGTGTTCAGAATAAGAAATTCGTATTTACACGTCTCTTATAACAAGTAACAGTCCTTAGTAGGATAGTAACGAGGTCAAATGCCAAACTAATCTCCTCCCATACTACATAAATATTGACCTTCGACTATCTTATTTAATATCAGCTAAGATAATTACTTAATTCTCATTGCTATATACCATACATTTAGGTTGTTCTTTACATAATATTTCTTCTGTGCCTTTTTTTCACTGAAGCAGAGCGGATGATTATTTTATGAATAGGCAAACTTGGATAAAATGGCCGATGTCAATGTCAATGTTTTTTTGATTTGATTTTGATTTTTTATATTTAACACGTTTTAAGGAAGATATAGATTCATAATTGGACTGGATGTACATCTTATAATTCACCGTTTATGTTATACGTGATATCAACATTTAAAATAAGAATTGGTTTAACAAACTATGCTCCGATGTTAGGAAGATACGTAGTAATATAGACCCGCTAGTATTTACGAAAAAACAGCATTAGCTAATCGAAAGAGCTTCATGTAATGAGACTTTGAACTGCCATTCTCACTTATCTACCGCTCGTTCTGGCAATGAGCGTTCTACTCTCGTTTTAAATGAAACTATGTGAGCGTTACCTCTTACCCAATATCAAGAACGTTATCCTCAAAGTTTATTATTGAAACAAAATGGCGATAATGTTCCTTTCTTATTATAACATTAAAAATTAATATATAAAAGTAGGATAGGTATATATAAATGCGCACCTAATATTTTGACCATGTCAACTTTTCGACAAAAATACTGCGTTACAATCAATCCATTCATGAAAGTGATAATGATAAATCAAACAGACAGACAGACAAGTCAAAATTATAACACTACTTATTGCATAGGGAATAATCATGTAGATATTATAAAAATGAGGGCAAATTTAATGGTAAACGGCTACTCCAAAATAAAACACTCCCAATTTCCACACTAAAGCAAAAGCGAATAGGTTTGTATTACGTATCAATTAAGATAAATAAATGAGTGAATGGTCCTCTATCTCTGATAGAGATCACTTCTAAATAACCTTGGAACTAATAATAAGATTAATAAGTAACGCCGCTGCGCATTGTATACATAAATTAATAGGTAGATAAAGTCCGTTGGAACAAAACTTTGTACACAAGAAAACTATTAAGTCTGATTACATTGACTAAATTACCTCTAAGATAAGTAAGAATTTAAATTTTAGCCATTCTTAGGGCTAACAGATACTGTCACTACAATATTTTTTTATGGGAGTTTAAGCCTTAGTGGAATATTGAAGTCATCATAATATTTTTTACAAGTATGAAATAAATACTTGTTAATACAGATTATAATTAAGTATGTATAATGTATGAGAAGTGATTGACCTTCTGTATACACT
Source organism: Lerema accius (assembly GCA_001278395.1). NCBI lineage: Eukaryota > Metazoa > Arthropoda > Insecta > Lepidoptera > Hesperiidae > Lerema > Lerema accius. The sequence continues at coordinate 513,416 of LGAG01000919.1, read as the reverse complement.
TCAATGTCCTTTTATCTTAAGATTGCCTTGTTATTACAAATAAATCAGAAAAAATATTCCAGTAAAGATCAAAAAGTAATATTTACATGGTAAGAATATTAATGACCTACATATTGGGGCTCGTTATTTCATATTATTACAACTAAGTACTCGTGATATTATGTTAAGCGAAACTATAATATGATCACATTTATCGCATTTCTACGAGATGTCGCAGCCTTCGGGCGGATATTGTTTGAACGCCTACGATCATCTGAAGTATGAAATATTTTATCAAGTTTCAGTACGGTATTAGATATGACAACCATCCGTCCAATTTTTCGCGGATTTGTCTTATTTAATGTCCAAAAAGTCATTCGTCTGAAGTTACTCGGTCGGTTTAGTTAGAGGTTAGTGTTACCATCGTGATATTAAAGGATCACATTAATTATTGGTTGACCAATTCAACTTTTAACAGCGACCATCACTTTTCCGAAAGATATATTTTCCAGAATTTTATTTCTAATGTCCGGGAAAAATCTAAGTGGTGTTAAAATGTCCGCAAATTGCGACACACCTACACCTAATTTCAAAATACCTTACATAATTACCTACTAAATACAGCCCAAAAAAACAAGTAAACGAAGCATTATAATGGTTGTCATAACTATTGTTAAGAACTAAGTGAGTGTCGTCAACTTCTCTAGAAGCCCTATTACCCGATGCCGCCGCTAGGGACGCCCCACAGAGAGTAGACAGAGTCTCGGCTATTACGCAGTTTTCAGCGAGTCACGAAGTTTAGACACATTGGCTTACTACTTGGTTACATTGGAGATACAACTAGAAAATACGGAGATCTTTCAAAAGAAATGCCTGATATATTATGTACTCGTATTTTCAGTAAGTGATTAGCAGAGGACTTAATATAGTTTTACAAATATAGATATGTACAATATCAAAATAATCAATAGACAGCGTATTTGACATAAAGACAAAACGACCCGATTGGGTAGTTATTGGTTTGTATACAAACGAGACGGCAAATGATTATCTTGAAGACGATAAAGACGTATGGGATGTAGCGTGAAACCACTTTTCGATTGTTTACAAAGGACCTACAGTACAAAATATGATTGTGTATAATGTAAAAATGACTATGTCACTCTAACGTCTCTCGTCAGCGTTATAGCAAATAAAAATATCTATCCTACGACTAACGAAACAAAATAAAACTTACTCAGATACTCGTATCATGACAACG
>LGAG01000919.1:482568-511699 GCA_001278395.1 Lerema accius | reverse complement strand
AACCCAATTGGTTCACTATTCGTTTGTGTACAAACGAGACGGCAAATGATTATCTTGAAGACGATAAAGACGTATGGGATGTAGCATGAAACCACTTTTCGATTGTTTACAAAGGACCTACAGTACAAAATATGATTGTGTATAATGTAAAAATCATTTTGTCACTCTAACGTCTCTCGTCTGCGTTATAGCAAATAAAAATATCTATCCTACGACTAACGAAACAAGATAAAAGTTACTCAGGTACTTGTATCATGACAACGTTTGTCAGCGGCTTGATTACCCTGGTCCCTTTTTCTAACACGTCATAAGTGTAATACGACGACAAACACTGTCATTTGTTTTACATTTACCTTGATACGTCAACGTAACTATACATTCGACAAATATTGTTCAAGATACGAAATAGGTATTAAAGAATTTTTACTATCACAGCAATTTAATGTTTCTAATTGTTTGGCTGATCTGTTAATGTTACATATATGTTACACAAATAATTCTGCTCGTAATTATACGAAATACGATCAAATAAAAGATACACCTAAAGGTTAGAGTTAATTAGCAAGGGTTACGTTTCGAACTTCACAGAGATCTAATCTATATTACCTAATAAAAGAATTCGACTTAAAGACCAACTTTTAAAATTTCGAGATTCGTACCTAAAAATGAACCCTTATTATCCTTCCTTCTGTCAATGTCTTTTTCTAAGGGACGATAAAATGTAAATCAATGATACGACTTCATAGTCCTAAAGGGATCTTTCTAACTTAATTTCAATTCGAGAGTTTCTTCCAAAAATAGCTTTGACTTTATGGAATGTACTTGTATGTCTGAGTCAATATTAATATCGTATACACTTAGACTCCTCGATATTAAGTGATTAAATCTATCTTCGATACATTAGTGTTAATTTACTTTGCACTTTCCAGACTCGGTATTAGATATTATAGATTTATTGAAGTAATATAATAAAATTGAAAGTTGGGCTGTTTTGACGGAACAATCGAAGATACACATAAATAATCCTTAACTCAGGGCGTTATTTAGGCTTTATTTTACTTTTAATTGTCCACTATACCAAAAGTTATTACAATTTAAAGTTTGTATAGGACTTCACTAATTGACGTAACTAACAGACGTGGTCAGCCATAGTAGCAGTCAATTCTTTGCATCATTTTAGTCAAAAACTTGGCATATTTCTTGCTTAAATGAAGACTGTAACAGGTGTAAGGTACACCGATGCAAAGCTAGGGCGGGTCCACTAGTAATGAAATAATTGCTTAATTAATAACAGTTCGCACTACAACGCGCGAAAAAGTTTTGTAGCAAGACATTGGAGGACTCGATAGTAAATTTAAACGCCCAAAGGTCCTTCTTAAACACAAATATATTGCACTAAAATAACATATTTGACATAAACAATGACACAAAGAGGGCGTGCGTGCGCTGCGGGCCTCACCCACTCGTATATTAATTAAAAACGTGACATCCCTGAATTTAGCCCCTTTCGTACCGTGACTGAACCCAGTTAGAAACAACGACGCTCTATTATAATAATAATTAGGTTGCTGGAAATTAAGGAGGATTAGAGGATTTATTAGACACCAGTTTTAGTAAAATGTCAAACTTGTTTAAAGATACAATGAACGGGTGGGGTGACACAGATACGTTATAATTTAGTTCAGTTTTGTTTATTTTGATTTTTTCCCCATTTTTTCGAAAGTCCCTTGAGAAACACAAGTAGTTTACAAGTAGTTTTTTATATATCGTTTACGTTTTTATTATCACTCTATAATAACACGTAACTACTTATTCCAGAAAAATCATTATTTTATTTCCTCTAAAAACACGTAATAAATCTGTATTATTATGGTCGCATACATTACTAATTAAAACGGTTTAAATTTTTTTTATTGAAAACTTCAAAATGACGAGATAGTATTTAACATCAAACCTTTAATAGATTTAATTCCATATAAAGCTACGTCGTAGCCCAAGCGCCTTATTCGTAGCGCTCGTAGCCTTCAGCGTAGCATCTCGTAGCAAACTTCATCCCTTTTCCTTTTTTCGGAGTTCTCGCAAGCGCTTGTTAACAACTATTCGTGAAACCGTTATAAAAATCCACTTAAACTTCTTTTAGACTGTTAGTTACGCTTTTAACTGGTACTGAAGTTAGGATATATATGCAACCCAGCGATGAAGATCGGTGTCAACGACATCAAACATTTCCTTGATATAGCTGTTATTTACCCAATTTCTTAAATATCCTGTATTGACAAAAATAAGTATTTAGCAATATCAATACACATTATACTTTTTTCTCACTCCGAAACAAGCTAATTTACTATATATTATGACCCTTTCCCTCGAGCATTAGTCTATCACATTACAATTGAAATCTAATTCTTATTCAGTTATTCTTTATATAAATCTTTCGCGTTAATTTTCCGGCTTATAATATCTGCGTGTAGTAATCGAATCCACTCAGTAACGGGCTCTCGTCCTACGCTTAATTACAGGTCAAGCTCGTCAAAAAGTTATAGAGCAAACTTATTTATAAGCAAAATAAACGTAATAAATTCCACGTACCTTTGTGAAAAAGCTTTGCGTTATATGAATACACAAGTATACGTTTAAACACCTGCGCCGTTGAAATAAAATTATATGCAACCGCTGAAACATTCTAAACATGCTCAACGCTTTACGTCTGAGCTTAAAGCTTAAATTGCAGGTTTCAATGAATGGAACATATTTGAAGTGGCAAGTTTAACCTTTTAATGAAAGCGCAAAAGAACGGTTTGAAAGCATTACGCGTTCGCTTGAAATATGGTGGCCCGAAATATTATTTTGAATCCTGTTGAATTAGGCGTTGTAGATTTTAATTTAGTATTATATACTACATTATATACTACAATAACATTTTAGACTTTAGATATACATACATATATCGTAAAATAACTCTTATTCCTGCACCGCGCGCGACTTTTCACTATTCACGGTTATTGTAATTAATTCTTTGATCCTTTAGCTATCCACTGGTATAATTTAATGTTGGATGTAGACGATAGATTCAAAACTAAAACGCCAAACTGTATCCCCCCCATTTTGTTATCATTAGGTTTTAAGGATTGCCCCCGAATTTGTAAAGAACCCGATTTTGTAAACATCAGGCTTTTAGGACTGCTCTCGTATGGTAGCAAATTTAAAGACGTATTCACTTCAAAAGAGCAAGGAAATCAGTAAAAGCCTCGGCTTCTTCAAACTTTATTTAGCATTTTTTATTAGATATGAGCGTCCTCCGTATATTACCATAGTAATTCGCGCTCCAAAAGTACTCAATCATCTAGATACGTGAATAGGAAAGGAAATGTAAAGCCTTAACAATCCTGTAATAAAAATTTCATAACGTGGATAGTCTGAGTTTACGCTCGAACTAACTAATCCTAGGATTAACTTTAGTTGTAGAGCAGAATAGGGTTTAGTGAATGTTTACTCTGTATAAGAATACTGAATTTTATTAAATTATTAAACACTCGTTTAAGTTACACTAAATGAACTTTTAATGTAGAATTTCTAAGGATACTATGAATTTTAAGGACGTGATTATTTATTACAGGAATTGAATATTTACATAAAAATGAGAAAACGTACGAGCATCCAAAAACATGAAGTCTTTTTTAAAACAAACCATAATTCTAAAAGAGCAAGGTTGATTGTTGAACAAATTCGCATGAAATTGAGTTAACTACCTAATTGGGCCGCTGTAACGTAATTTATAATTCCCGGAATGAAATACTAATACAATTATGTGGAATGTTATACTCATCCCTTTCAAGAAACAGTGGCGTAAAAATTCTATTAAAAATACATAAAAACGTTATTACCGACTGCCAAAAGGACGGTGATATTTTTAAGCGTATATCTATTTCATTGTAAGTATAATGGAATTGTGTGACAACTTATAATATTAAAATCCGGCACCGCTCATAGTCTGTAGTGCGTACTAAATAATTAAACACACAAACATATATACGCTCAAAAACATTACCCGTCTTTTGACGCAACCGGCTATTGCTTAAAAGTGTACCATGGTTGAGTAACACTACTCATGTCAATAATTTGACTTCATGTTGTCATAACATATTAAAAGTTACCTTAAATACGATACGAACCCATAAATAACATATTTAGTCCTCAACCTGTTAATGATTTCCTTTGTGTACCTATATTGATTTATTTAAAAACTTTATTGTATAAAAGCTTAAAAACATGATGGAGGTCACCGGTGACCTACAGGTATATGTTTTTTACGTTGAAAAAAATCCTCGACAATTAATCGACCTGTGTTGCTGGTAAAAATTTGCAATAGGTATATATTAATATATTGATTTGTAAATAATATACGTTTTTTTGTAACAAGGCTTCCACCACGCTGCTCCAAATATCGAATTGGGTTAGTTCCTATTGTCAATGACAGAAACATGAACAGAAATCAGTAATTAGAGTGAATATAATCTCATAATGTTACGACATTTTATCGTACGTGGAATAAAGCTATGAATTTTCATACACATTTCCGCATACTAACGTCAATGTGTGACATTTATTTTATCGCTGTCTCACATTCCCATAGACACTTTAACAAGACCCTTGTAGCGTGGAAGTACATTATAGTCGATAACGGTCACCCATGTTATAAATGACCGCGTACAACGATGCTTACCTCGGATCCGTTGAAACTGATACAACAGAAGGAAGAAACACACAGATGCTTAATTCAAATGACATTGACAAGAATAATTAAAGCGTTTAAATTGGTCAACTACCTTGGTTACTGTGTCACAGAACTTTAATATGTGATACGCAGGCAGTAATTTTTTTCTATAGTTGACAACGCGTTGTTGATGCCTATGAAGTTCGTTTAGCTTGCACTAGTAGTCTTCTGATATAAATAATTTATAAAAAATATAGCAGAATCGAACCTGGAACCGGCATCTCCCACATCGATGAGTACAAATAATACTAACCTATATTATCTGAGTTTGTACTGGACGGCCCCGGACACACCAAAAATATGAATGCTAATATAACCGCAAACATATTTACAAAAAAACTATTTAGTTCACATTAAAATAGAATCCAGTCTCTTATAAAAAATAATTAAATGTTCACTATTTTCAAAGCCATCTTAACTCACGAGATGTCACCACCACTTTCATATACTTCAAAACTATTTTAGAGTCATTTTAAAACCGTTATCTTTTATTATCACACACTGCGACGCAAACATTCAGTCAGTTCAAGAGTTCACATAATTTTATAACAACCCACACGATTAAAAACGAATAAATAAAAGTTACAATTCTAAATTTAAAAACCAAACAAATTAACGAACCGAAAACCTAACGTCCAATGCTTAAAAGTCCAAAACCATAATTCGAATTTCGACTTAATTCCCAAACGTCACGTTCCATTTAATTCAAAGTGGGAATCAAACTATAACTTCGTTAATGGGTTGTCTGCGCAAGCGACAGGTGTCATAACCGCGTGGCAGGACGTGTCCGCCGAACACGAGCGTGTGGCTACTCTGACTCCGGACGTTCGACTGACGTGAATCGCTAGTACGACCCCTTCGTCCGATGGACACGACACGGCGAGCCCATCAATTTAGCTTGACGTTTCAATGAAACCTTTCCTTTTTCCCTAGAGGCAAATTAGCCAGCCACTCCTAATTAAAATACATGTATCGATCGAATTTCGAAACCCAGACGTGATTTGAAATTTAATCCTTTTTAAAGCGTAATAAAATTTTCGTTACAAAGTATACACTGTTGCCAACAATGTTTCGGCCAAATAGGATGTTCCCGTCAAATATAAACTAGTAACCCGAATGCTTGATTTTCCTGCTTGGCGCGTAAAGCATTTCCTCCCTTGAATTCGTTTAAAAATTTAATGGAGCACGTACACGAAACATTTCTTGGTACTTCAATGTAAATAAACGGAGAATAAACTAAGTTGCTTTATATAGGGACTATTACACTATTACTATTGTATTGAACTAGGTATTGTATGCATTGTATGCTGCACGAGTACTTGACCTGATGCATAAATTAGATATCATAACGACAGAAAACCGAAAATGCTATTTAGAAAGCAACTTTTCTTTTTGACTATTAATTATTTTGTTAGGTAAGTAATTAAGAATCATAGGTATGTAAATAAAATCTTTTATGACAATATAAACGAAAAATGAAATATAACAAAACGTAATTTAAACACCAAGTCTTCAAGTTACTCTAGATTTTAGTCCTTACATTTTTCCATATCACTTTTTCTTCTAACAGAACTGAGTACAAAATCATAGACAACACAACTATAACGTAAAAATATAAAAAAATGTATACAGTTTCCATACATTTTATTGCCAAGGTTTTTTGTTATACTACTTCTTTTGAATTGCACTAATAGTCATTCCTCTTTCGAGACATCTATTAATGTATAAATAGGTCGAATCTCGAAGCAAATAAATTTCGGTCTCTGGCATTAAGCCAAAGGTATGAAAAAAGCTTTATGTTAACAAATTTAAACATCCATATCTAAGATCTTATCTTATTATTTACCCATTGCCCTATATTTCAACAGCTTTATCCCAATTTATTACAGCCTATTGGGAGTTGGTCAAAGATAGATCGCTACTAATTTTGAGGACTGAACGCTTCAACTGTTGGGTTAAAATACGTTCACACCATTACACTATTAAAAGTTTGTTTAAATGCATCTCATTCTGGGAACTCGATCATAATTTAACATTATTTTATCGTCTAAAGGAGACTTAAAAAATGGACGAAAAAAGCATTAACGAATACACAGCCCCACAGATTATATTTTGACATAAGTGTATCATTGACACCTATAAAAAATATACTATAAAAAAGAACAAAGGAAAAAATGCTGTGAATAAATATAATGTTTGTCTATAAATTGTAAACAACGTAATTCCAGTGCTATTTCTTTTTTATACTAAGATCTAAAAACACAAGACAAGCTTTATAGTACCTTCCATCGCCAATACACAGCTATGGGAGCGATATCTCATCAGAACGCTACCTCGATCGACATCGCCGGCTACAAGGTCGAATCTTTTGTATCGAAATGAATGGCAAACGACTAATACCTACCTATATTTATATCTGTCGATCTCGACCTAATGGCCTACTACTAAGCCATATCTCTCCTCTCCTCTCTTCTCATAACTCAGGAAGATTAACACATAATCTATACATCTATCTATATGTATACATAGGACAACTATATAAAATTGAAGTGTATGTTTGCTATATTAAAATAGCTTTTTACTAAATGCATGCACTCTCTGTCTGTCTGTCCGTCTGTTTATTTGATCCGGCTAATCTCTGAAACGGTCGATCCGATTTTGACAGGACTTTCACTTAGGCTACTTTTTTACCTTCGTTTTGGCATGGGTTTACCGAAGCGAAGCGAGGGAAGGTCTGTAATTATAGTGCTGATAGGTGGAGAGGTTAATAATTAATCCAAGTTTCAAAAGATCTGTACCGTTTAAAGACCTTAGACGTTGCTTAACGATTGTCATAACTATAACAACAGGTATCAATGGCTTAAGGTGCCCTCTGAAGTACCAAAACGAAAAATAAATTTTGCCACTAGCGGTTATCCATCCGGTTTCCGACAGCACCCACAGTTTCTTAACTTTAACGACGGTTTAAGGTCGATGTATGCCACTGGGCTATAAGGGTTGCCATATTATATACCACGTATACATTATATTGATCTTTATTTATCATAATAACATGCATGTAAATTACAATGCAACTTTACAAAGTAAAGATGAAATCGCTGGAACTTTTAGTAAATGGTTGCTCTATTTAACAATAAAATATTTATTCATTCGCGCTGTTTAATAACAGTTTTAAAAGCGTTTATTTTTGTTCCGGCCCGGAAGTAAAAGTAAATAAAATGAGGTAAAATTAAATCGAACTCACTATTTTACGAAGGCCACAGATATAATATACGTTTATATGTCTATGACAAAGACTGATTTTTTACATTTAATTAAAAAGGAGAAAAATAAATATTTCAATGCCCAGCATAACTACAAAGGTGTGTTAAGTAAAGCCATATAAAATAATGTATGGCATAATTGCATTTGCCAGTGTCACTATTAAAACTGTAAAATTATAACTAGAAACCAAAATTATGTATACCAGATGTATAGTATGTTTCATAAATATTGTACGCAATAATCAGGGTCACAACTCGTTAGGTCATTTATGTTACTGTTTGTCTTCATTATCGATCTATTATTAGCCAGATCGCATTCGCAGACAATTATGACGAGTTGGATTATTATTATAATATGTCTATACTTAAATATATAACACGAAATGTAAACGTAAGTAAAGACTATCCGATTATTACGTGTAAATGACCTCCTTTTTTTGTTTCTGGTTTGCTCATTTTGATTTAAAAGTAACCATTACCTAGAAAATAAAAATAGGGAACAGTTTACTTTAAAATGGGGGGATAATGATTATTAATGTTTGCATAATAAAATTACTAGTTCCTCTACAACAACACAATCATTATTTTTAGTTACTAATTTTAATCTAGAGGACGTCCAAACAACTAATTTACAAAGCCAATTGTTTGTACGAGTAGGATATAAACTCCAAACTGAAATCGGTTATAGGTACTAATATTATAGTTTACGACACGTCGAACTATCCAAGTCTGTAACTGATAGTAGAAGGACTGTATTAATGTCTCTAGATGCTTCATAGACGCAGGTAGATAGTTATTGTCTTTTTATTTTACTGCAAGAAATAATGCAACATACCTCATACGTGCCAAAAAGTAAAATAATTTAATAATTACCTTTTGTTAGTGTCTTCTGCACTATCTCTGAATATTTAGTTATTTAATTATAAAAAGATTAGATTAAAATCTTGTTCTGAAATAATATTAATTAGGTTTTTAATTACTCTCGATGAATATCGATGTTACACATTGGTTATACCGTAACACTTTGGTAAAAAAATCCCAATGAAATACATTGCAGCACTCTGCTACGAAATTAATTCTCTCAAATAATTGCAGATTGTATTCTTTTCAAGAAAAGTTGTCAGTAAAACTCAGGAAAACCGAGATTGCCCATAACTGGAGGCCGAGAATATTATATTAACGTTTATTGACGATTTATCCACACACAGCGAATATGACTTCAAAGGGTTTCCCTCAATAAAATCGAGTGTAATATCCATGAAAAATATTGTTTCTCTTGATAGATACGCCAAATATTAAAAGTCTTTTATTAGCCAGCTACGTGGACTCAACATTTTTAAAACTAAATTACTGACATTAACGCTTTAGTCGTTTAGTAAGTAAAATTTTAAAACTCATTTCTCTCCACCTTATTATAATAAATCGCCGTTTGTATTTATAAATAAACCTAACGTGTGCCCTTAGATCCGAAATCTAACCTCTTAATAAAAACTTGCGTTTTCTAGCTTCCTTTAGCGACATATTTACTCGTCTAACCCAAAGGGAGAGTAATAATAGTTTTCGAGCGTATTTTTTTCTTTTTTGAGAAGTTTTCCCAGAAGAAGCCCAAATCGATCGACGGATTTAATTTCAATATTCTGAGGTATCATTAGATTTGTCTCTACATAATGGTATCACGTTGTTTATCACATTACCCTCAAATCAACCCTCAAAAATAATTTTTAATTGTCAGGTTTTTTCCATTTATATTTTATATGCAAGTCAAATCGAAGATTTTACTTTTCCCTAACAGTATTTCTTGTAAAATTTACAAACATAAAACTTTCTAGGTTAACTCTAGTTAACTAGTAACAAACTTTTAACTGCGTATCCGAATCAGATTACCTTTTGCTCTTTAACTTTTATATCCAACTTTAACATAAAATAAGTAAGTACAATTAATTGATATTTTAAACTCTTGTATTAATAGTCGTTTTAGGGTTTCAAAACGAAATCTTACTGCAATTACTTCCTACATGTCAAGCATAACAAAGCATAAGTACCGATTCTTAGTTAAAAGGTTTGTTATATTAATTTATTGTTTAACCCAAACTATAGTTATCAGAGGCACTTTCGTGGAAATAAAATAAAAAGCTTAGGTAAATTCAGAGGTCCTAGGTAAGTAGAAAGGACGTAAAAGAAATTTTATTTAGTTACTGTATTCCTAATAGTTTTTTACAAATATTTTTCTAGTCAAATAAAAAAATCGCAAAAAATTTACCTGCAAGATTGCTCTAAAGTCCATGCTATTACGACTCCTGTGACAGGTAAAAAAATAATTCTAACTACGAAGGAAATTGAAATGTTTAGAAAACCTTTAGCACGAAATAACATTTCAAAGCTTTCAAGAATCTAGTGTGATTGACACGAGTCTATTCTCTGTAGTCCAGTCTATTATTCTAGACCCTAAGGGGTCTTTTACTAGTTATTGCAAATACAAAGTGCTACCTGTGGTTAGACTTGGTTAGTGAATAGCTGCCTCAACCCCTTTTCTTGTGCCTCGATGAAACTCAATAGCAAGCCGATGTTATTCCCCTTACCCTTAGACTTACTTAAGTGAGAAACATACCTATCTAAGCCCTCCTATACTGTGAGCTTTAGTAATTATTTACATATCCCTTTATTTAATAATCACGACAGCAAAGACTTTAATAGGGTATTCAGTAGAGAAATCATATATTTTATCTCTTGACGACCCGTGATATCACTATGGTTACCTTGATTGCCTTTCTTAGAGCTCTGAGTTCAAATCCCAGAGACCAAAATTTCTTAGTTTGGGTATTCAATCCTATAATAATTAAAAATTACTATACGGATTTTGAAGAATGAACAAAGAACTAATAGAACGAATAACACACACTTTTCTTTATTCCGTGCTTATTAGGCTGTTTGATAAACTTTTAGATATTGCAAATACATTTCAGTTTGCAAATTGAACTTAAAGTTAAGAATAAAGTACACAATTTTTTTGTGTAAAGCAATGTCCACTAGCCAATAAAAATTACTTCGGCATGAAACTCTTCGACGCTTTGACCGAAACACGTCAAAATATTTCACGACCGATTTTAAAGGACGATTCAAGCTAAACAGGCAAATAACCACCCTTCATTATTAAGTCGAGATCACACTAAGTCAATAAGTGCAGTTTCAGACTAGCGTATTTTCTTGCGCGTATACGGTCGTTTCAACATACGCGCTTACACACGCAATACGCGCTTCAAAACTTTTTCGGCGTGTTCGTTCGAACCGGTAGTAGGGACGTGTCAGTATCAACTAGGATGCTAACGAAGAAACATTGCTATTTGCATTACTTATTCGTCGTCGACTGAGAAGACGAAAAAGCTCTCGCGGCTCGCGCTTATACGAACTTAAAATCGCGTCAAAGCTCGTACGAGTTGCACGTGTGTCAAAAGGCGCGCCTATACCTGTCTAAATGTGTTATAAAACGCTAGTCTATTACCGTCCTAAGAAGCCTAGCACCATATACGCGACAAGCTTGTATTTTATAAACCTAGCAAATGGCTCCTAAATTTGAGTCTACGATTACGAGGGCCGTGTGGCCTAATGGATAAGGCGTCGGACTTCGGATCCGAAGATTGCAGGTTCGAGTCCTGCCACGGTCGTATAATTGGTCATTGCACAATATTTAAATTTTTCTCTTGAATATTACGATTTTAAATTGAAGAAAAACGGGTGATTTTTTTAATATTTCATTTGTTGCGTAATTTTCCTTATATCATTTTAGAAGAAAATAAATATTTTTAAGGTTAATGTACCTACTTTCATTAAAGTCCAGATTATGTAAAGTTCTATGACCAAAAATTTTACTCACTTCAGACAACATTAAAATATTGAGGAAGTTGCGACCACGAAAAACAAAATGCAAATCAACGTCCTATTTTTATTAAGATACAAGAAGCTATCAAACAATACAGCCAATCGAAAGTGGTCGCAGTCGCTTAATACTAACTGGACAAATAACCAAACGACTAAAAGCGTGTATTCTCTTATTTTGAAGCATGAAAATACTATCACCACGTGTGCTGCTACTGAAAATTACTTCTGCATAGTAAAGTTACATGATAAATGATGACGGATTGCAAGAGCTGTAACACTCGAAAACTATGACGTTGCTAAACCGTGTGCTAGCTGTGTTTACAGAGCTCTACAAACACGCTCCAACTATTTTCTTACATAACGCTGAAAATTGTAAGTGTAAGTGACAAAAAAGGTTTATTTTTTATTAAAACTATAAAATAGTTAGTATCGTATAAATTCAAATGTCTTCAATAAATCATTACCTTTTATCAAAGTCGTAACATTTATTAAGGTCCAGTATTAATAAAAACAGAATAAGCAGGTAGTAAACGGTAATGCTCAATGTCTCGCTAGGTAAATAGGTATTGTAATTAGTATTATGTATTGTAGCCTGAACGATTGAACGTATACAAAACTAAATCCCAAAACATGAAATCCTCGAAAACTAAAACTTATTTAAACAAATCTCGGAAACTGTATAAATTTAGCTATACAAAAATAAGGTACTATAACCTGTTTAGAATTTTGAAAGGATTTATCATACAAGTGAAATTGAGTTTCCACAACAATCTAGCAGCTTCTATGGCATCTCTCAACTTTTGTTAAGGTAATTTGCGGAATAGGTATTTAGGTTAACGGCATACAGATTTACATTGCTTCACAAATGACTGCTTTGTATATGAATGAACGGAATCACGTTAGTCGAAGCGTAGAAATCCGCTCACGACTGCTTCACTGTGCGCTCCTCATATGATAAAGGAATTTTAAGGTACATTGCGGCAGTAATAACCAACAAAAATAGGTATATTTAAGGAATGAATGAATGAATGAATTTATTTCTCATAATACAGGTACCTTCTTATTAGATTTTAAGGTTACATAGTGATCCATTATGCTATGCCGTCACACGGCGGGAGTACAAATATTAATCTGCATCAAAAAACAAATGTACACTTTCACTACACAATTACAATAAATATTAAGATCATGTCAACTTGCTAGTACTATGTCATATTTCTGAATAAAATTCCATTCCATTTTTAATTTGTCATTAAAAATATAAATGCGAAGTATTCGCTTATGTTAACTTGTACCTATAATTAGATTTGAAGACGTGTATGGCACAATGGTTACCACGCCAAACCGTCGCGGCGTCGTTGATGAATTTAATTTAAATAAACTTTTTTTTATCTTATATTTTTCTTAGATTATTAATTTACTTTAAAGTTGGCTAAAAATAAATCAGAGTTACTTTAAAAACGGTCCATTCCTTTAGAATCTACGTTATCACAGGCAGACAGACAGACAGACCGACAGTTAGATAGACGCGTACTAAACTTATAACACCCCCTTTTTGCGTCGTGGCTAAAATATAGACTTGATAAAAATTCTATGGTATTGCCTCGTCGTTAACAATTGTCACGTAGCCTTTGTTTGAGTTTCAGTCGCAGCGTATTTTTCTAACGACACTTTTAATATAAATGCATGGTTGTATCTGATCCGACGTCCGTTTTACACGTGAATAGTCGCTAACGTTTTTATACCCAAACTCCCGAATATAAAAATTATTTTAGACCAATATTTGTTGTAGCCGTACGAAACGGGAATATCGTTAAAATGGCCTCTAGCTTTTAGTCACTAACCTATTTGACGAATCACGTTCGGCGTTAGCATGCATAACTATCTATAGTGTTGTTTTTTGAAATAAAATTTATTTTATGCAATTTGAAGTTTCAAAATATTTTGAACTAGGGCGCGTTAAAACAACTATTTAAAACTTTAAAAAAAGAAAAACTTAAATCTCTTTTAGTGCCTGTTAATACGGTACTTAATTGACACAAATATTTACCCCAGTCGGGATTTGAACTAGAAACTACTCAGGTTATACGAAATTTTGTAATTAAAATTATGTATTGTTATTCCTTTTTTAAAAAGATGTGCGGGGTAGTTTCTATCCCTTTTTTTCTCCTCCATAATAAAGCACCTATACGAAAAGGGGGTAGATTAAAAAAATGACGTGCATAAGTGTATCTTTGATAGGTATCTACACGAATAAATGATTTTGATTTTGAAACTTAATTGTAGGCAAGGTTACTGAACCCACAATGTCGTAGAAATAAAAGGAACTCATCAATCGTATCAACTTGACACGAACGTGTGTTTGCAATTGTCTCTAAGCTTGATTATTCCGATTTATTTCCCGTCGAAATATTTCCATCCCCTCCTTGCAATTTCCGCTGCCTTGAAGTGTTTATACTCGGCTTATTTTCTATGTCAAAACAAACACGTGATTTGCCTCATACCATGCTTTGATTGTGAACAAAAACAATTTGAATATTGTTTCTTCTTTATCTCTTTTTCGGAAAAAAAACAAAGAATAAATGTTTGCGTAACATGGCACATGAGTAAATAAGGCATACACTGTCATTGCCCTATACCTACTAGGTTACTACTGGCTATGTCGTGGGTTCCATGGACAACACTCATAGACAAGATCACACACCCAGACTGAGAATAGATTTTTTTTCTTTTAAAGCTATGCCTCATAGAACATCGAACCCAGGACTTCATTTAACCACAATCATTCCATTGCTTCTCGTTACAATTTCTATAGTCTTTTCAAGTGCCAAAAAGGGGACGTGATTGCTCACTTTTATAAAACCTAAGCTTTATCCAGGCTTTATTTAAGCAAGATGCTCTGCACCCATTACGCAAAGCCACCATATCTCCATTAATAAGCAAAAGAATATTAAATCTTTATTAATTATTTAAGCCTGACGACCCGTATGGCGGAATGGTTACCACGCCGCCGCCGGATCGCCGGTCAAAGGGTCCGGGTTCGATTCCCAGTGGGGCCGAAATTTCGATGATGATTTTTTCTGTTCTCGGTCTGGGCGTATGTTTGTATTTCTGTGTCGTCCATGGCACCCACAACACAGGGAATCCTAGTGTGGGGCTATGAGTGTACAATATGTCTCTACCATTATTCAGAAGCAATAAGTTAACTCCACTACTAACTTCCATAATTATTTCCTTTTCTACTACGGCATTACAAAATATTTAGAACAATTAACATCAATCCGCTATTGTTTTCAAAATGTTTTGAAGCTTTGGTACAATGAGAAAAGGATTTCAAGCCTGTTTTCCTCCGAAAATGGATTTGCTTTAGTTCTTACACCGAAATGTACATTGTTTTGTTCATAACAGTTCATAATTATGTATAGACTTGTGACCTAAAATTCTGGTACATCAATAATTTTGTAATAATAAAATGGATAGCAAACCCAAGGGGTGTATAAAGTTAAAAGTTTTACATATAGTTAATTAACAAATTAACATTATAATGTTAAATGTGTTACTTTGAAACGACTTTATAACCGTGTTCTTATTGACACAATAAATATTAAATGAAGTCCAAGGACACATTAGGGATTTTTAGACAAAGTTCTGATGAAATTCCACATTAAATTCAAAATTGGAATAAGTAAATTATATTCTAAATCTGATTTTATTCGAAATTTTACTAAATATTGTGATAAACCTTTCTTAAGTACTTTACTACACAGTCAGATTTTTCTAAAAGGATTCCTTCCACGGAACATTGTTCTTTCAGCTATCAGCTAAAAAGATTAAAAATAAATACGTAAGGATCCTCAAGTCTTTATTGTAAGCAAAGCTTTGACATTCATCCTTTAAAATCTCTTAGCAAGTAACGGTTCGTTTTTCATTGACCGAACACAGAATTTAGAATTTATTTCTCTTATATGGACTCATCATAATAATAATATGAGGATTTCAATAAGAAGCTCTTATCTTACCCAATCGACGTCATAATGTCCATTGACAAATCGATAAAATTTTGACTGCAATTGGTATGAAGGTATATACGTGTAAATATGTGATTGTTACATAGATCTCTGATCAAACTTATCAATTTTAAGTTACGGACAGATGATCAGTCTGTATACGGGTATAACTCGGGAACTTATGATTTTGATCTATAGTACGCTCGATTGTTTATCTGTTCGCTCCTAACTTTGGAACTACATTACATAATTTCACAAATTCTTAGAAGCCTTTTAGAGGCCTTAGAAGCCTTTTACTTGTTCACTGATTTTACTCGTACCTATGTTGGCTATGTGGTGTTTCATTAAATTGTATAACTGGTAAAGTTAAAAGAGAGGACAAATTTAAAAACTATACATACTCGTACGTGATAGCTGTTGCCCGTGACTTTGATTGTATTTTATACATTTAGGAGCCAGATTATTGACAGACGAGTTTTAAGTTCATTGCTCGCCTCCATGAAAGGATTTTGAGTCGTTGCCTGGTATTAAACTAGAGTTCGACCAAGTAAATTGAACAAGTAAAGTTAAATTTATTTTTCGATTGTCATGAATAATCGATAAACTACGTCCTTCATTTTCTAGGCACATATTTACTTCACCTATTTAATAAAATACGATAATAAAATTTAATTCAATAACGGAGTAAAGTCTCGTTGACCAGAATGGTTTGAATTTAAAATAAGGGTTCGTACTTCATTAGAATACCAAAATACAAACAAAAGAATAACCGGCTGGTTTAGCAGTAAGTGGTGATAATTTAAAAACCTAAAATTCATTGCCGCTTCTACAAAAAGCGTCCATTGAACGGGGTAAATATTATAACCTACGTCAATTCAGGGTAATTGCCGTATACAGTGAAGGGTAAGTGAATTTTACCAAGTTACGCCATATTGTCCTTTCATTAAGTCATGACAAATGTTGAACCCACCACGCAGTACAATGGAAGGGGTTTCATCAAGTAGAGACACCATTATTTTGTAATAAATGAAGGACTTTATACTCGTTATTGTATTGTAATATCGTCATACTTTTATAATGGATCAGTTTAAACATAAATAGCGGGACTTCTAATATCAAATTATTTTGAAATAAAATTATTTTATGACTTACCTAGTGTCCTAATTGTAATTTATTTTGTAGTTATTTCCCTGTAAAACCATAGTCGTTATGAATTAAGAAAAAAATTGTAACACAAAAAAGAATAATAATAATCTCTACTACATAAAGTTTGGTGTTCCTACTTGCAGCAAACACGCATATTACGTGAGGGTAGACCTAAATAAACAAATTTGGTTCCCAATAACGATACAATATTGATGAGACGTTTTGTTAATTAAATCTATTAGAACCTTTATTTCATTACCTTCAATGCCATTCTACGTAGCCGTTATGATTAATTGTAAATAAAATTCTATACGAGAGTTTTATACTTTTTAAATTTTCTGACCGAAATGAATGTTCTAGTCGTTACTAATAGATATATTATTAAAGTTCAGTAATTAGATTTGCAGTTAATAAACTCGTCAATAACAGGCGACTGATACATTATGGTCTACGTATTAAGTAACATTGTGTAAGACTTAATTTTGTTTGAGTTTTAGTCTTAGCAAAAAGCTATTGTGACGCACACAAAAATGTATCTCCCCTCAACCCTACCGATGATCATCTCATCATTGGAGTTGTCAGCAGTATGTGAGTGTCGCCGTCTATGTTTTATTTTTTTATTACGGCGCGCGAATAACAGTCAGGTTGTTTGATTTATTTTCTACTAGTTTGAATTGATTTTAAATTTTAATCATAGACACATTTTGGTTATTGTTTAAAATAACTACCGACGAGTAAACATCCCCATACATGTTTCAATTCAAACATTTTGTGGTCGCGCAACGTGCTGACACGATGGATAGTCCTATGTAAACTTTGTCGCGGCTAGAAAGCGTAAATATTATTACAATATCCCGAGCCTGCCGACATGGCATCGCAGTCGCAAACATGGCTACACGTGTTGAGTCTGCTGACCAGTATCCTCTTTAAGGGTTATTTGCCTAGATCGGTACAGGAATTCGCGATAAAACGCACTAGATTAGGTATCTTTATGAAGGTGTTGTAACTTTTGCACTAACTAACAGAGCGACTTGTATCCGTTTTAATGTTGTATCCAAAGAGAAAAATAAATTAAGACGTCGGAAAGGCATGACATACCCTTTTTACCTCGTTTATAAAATTTTGCACATTCTCTCACACTTCATCCCTTCAGTTAACGCTTCCGAACATTAAATAACACCCTATTTCAACCACACATTTAAGTAATTGACATCTTTTCAATTTCCACAAATAATGACATTATCATCGTTCCCATTTCGTCGCAGGCGATGCGTACGCCATTATTGGCATTGAATGAACACTCGAAAACACGGATAAATCATACGAAGGGAAATAAATAAAACGAACGGAGAAAAAGGTGCGTAAGCGAGAAGAATTTGGTAAAATTTACAGATCGTTTGTCTTCCTCCCCATTTCTTGATAGATGTCATAAAGGGGAGACATGAAAGTTTTTTCTCGTATCATCGGATAATTTGTTGAAGTTTCCCAGGTTAGGTCAAGTGTGAATGTGTTACTTTGAGCTCTATTATGCGAGCCATCGATCAATGTGAGGTCAGCCGCGAAACGAATTTGTAGTCTCTAAGTAAATGTAACGCTTTTGTTTCGTTTGAATTGTTCTTTGTCCAAGGATGTTTATTGTTTACTGTTTGGGATTGTAACTAACCTGCACTCGGTTCGCTTCGGGAAATGTGACCCTGAAGTTCAAAGTACATAAACAGCATGGAAGGTGTTACAATCTAGAGTCATTTCGATTGTTGGGTGCAACTCCACACTCATTCCAAAAATTCCTTTGTCAGTCATATAGCTACATTTTATATTATTGAACGTAAAATAGAAGTGCAATGCTAGAATAGTTTTTAAGATTGATATTAGCTACGTTCTTGTAAATACCTCCTTACTTTTATATTTATTAAAAACTAGCTGACCACCCTTGCTTCGCTTAGGGTACGTCAAAGAAAACTAGGCGTTGTATTGCTTGACATTAATCATCTGGCGTTCAAACACATAAGCGTTTGAATCGTCCCAGGGGATCGTACATTACATATCGTACCTACCTACATAAAGTCCGTGCTATGTATTCCTTTCTATTAAAACTACCCTTTTAGCTAATTTTAGCTATATCAGATCAATAGCCGTGAAATATTACTTATTATTATGAGTATAAATTAATCATAACATAATTAACTTTATTTTCATTATAGGAGTTACTGTTTATTTAAACGGATAATAATACGCGATACTGAAACATAGTTTGCTTATCTATACATTAGTTTAGTTCTTGTTGTTTAGTGAAATTCCCAAGTGTTCCGTTGGTGCACGCTCGAACCGACATGGTTGTTTACTTAGGTGACGAAATATACATAAATTGTACTTCGGAGATCAATAGCGTGAGTTTCGCGAAGCACAAACATGATCTGCTACTTAAACTTGTTAAGACGTGTTTTCGTCAATACCTCCTTTGTTTGGAGCCGATTGGTTTAAATTCTAAGTCATAATTCGATTTTATTTTTGTTTTCCTTACTAAGACCGTTATTTAGATTTGGGAATCATGATAGAGTTAACAATATACTGATCAGTGTGAACGCGTCTTAAATACAACAAATCGAGTAATAACTATGGTGTAGACTCAAATAACAAACGACTTTCATCCATCTTTGTAATCGCTGAAAACGATTCAATGTTGTTGCTATTACATATAACATCACGAGTTGTCTAAAAAATCCTGTCTATTTAATTAAAAATTTAAAAACATTTTATTTTCACATTACAATTATTCAAAATTACGTCTACTTATTCCATTCCCAGATGATTATTATGTTAACAGGTGTACATATAGCCAATGCTATAAACTTTGTAATTTTTACCCTATGGTTATTAAAAGTGGGTGTAAATAACTCTATACCTAGAATAACTGTTCATTAGAAACAATTTTGATTATGCTCTAATTAGCGGTAATTCGGCAAAAAGTAATATGTGGGCGAATAATAACAAATACCTAATTAACTACTAATGTAAAAGTCATGTTTGATGTCGGCAAAGATTAGGGTCACTTCTGATGAAAATGAGAATTAAGTATAGTTGGGATATTTTTGTTGCTCGCTCATTATGCTAACCTTGCCTACAAGCTTTCGTTATTTAAGAAGTATTAATAATAAATTAATAATACATTTCACTATTCGTAGCACTCGATCTCTGAAAAATTAATATAATATAAAGAGCCCTGTAACTTATGTTAAAATTCTAAACGCACCACAAAAGATACCATCGGCATTAGACTATGACGTAAAAATCACCACAAGTTTGTTTGAATTAACATTCCAAAAAATAGTTTGGGTGGGAGAGCAATCCGTTTAAATTATAAAGGAACCAATAAAATAACTTAACAAATTAAACACTACACACACTCATACTCGTAGTATATTTGTAGTGACTTCTCACAAAAGTAATTACTCTTCAAATAGAGTACACAGTTTTCTCTTCGCCTATAGATACTCGTACCTATCTCTGCAACCAACATTACAAATGTTTAGAAACTGTTTTAAATAAACAGACACCGTAACGACCATTGGTACATAGTTTGGTTAACCACTTATAATGTGCGGCTCCATTAGTTCCAACGTTTTCCATTCCATTGCATATTATTATTCATATTATTTAAATGTAGTCACCGAATATTGAATTGCCTACAAATAATACGTTTTCGATTATAATAACAACCGAAGCATCGTTTATTTGTGTAATATGTAATTATAAAGTTAATAGGTATTTGATTTACAGAACAAATCATCAGAAATTCTAAACCTAAATTCTACGCCAAAATCACAAAACTTACATTCTGATTTCAAATATTCATAACCGTTTATTATTATAGTTATATTGTTTTAATAAAAAAGATAAATCAATCGCTTTTGTCAGAAGATTAAAAGATAAGAAAAGTTGATGGGATTTTGCCGCTGGATTTTCCTTAAGTTTCATTTAATGAACGACAAAAATTGTATAATCTAAATTACATTTACATCATTACTATGGTACTATGTATCCTATACTATAGTCATTCCTAATCTGTCGACAGACAATACCAATGATATCATTACGGCACTTATTCAAAAGAAACAACCAATAATACCATTCCCTCTGAATTGAGCCATCAAATAAAACCTCAGTAACTCATAAGTGGAGTCTTAATTATTTTTCACTAAGTACTATTTTAAAATGCCCATCAAAATAATATTTGCCACTCAAAAAGAGATGGCAGTCATCAACATCTTTATAGCTCTCGTAAAACAAAACGATATTAGGGACCCTACTTTATTCCACTCGAGTAAATGTGAAACAATTTAAATGTACGCTCGTTGACGGCTATTTATTTCGTCTTTTCAATTGCTTGATGTCTGATAATCTTATTAAATAATGCTTTTTTGTTTTACAGCTATTTGTATTCGTGCGTTTTTATTGAACTTAAAGCTTTGATGATACATATTTCTCATTTAAACCTAAAACATTACAATATAAATGTACATAGATTTATTTGATAGTTTCTTAAAGATCAGTTATGTTATAAGTAAACAAACTATCTGATATTCATACTAAGATTATAAATGCCAATGCGTTTGTACGTTTCGTTGCAAAAATAAACTTTGAAAGGGTTGAAATAGGGAATACAATTACTATGACGTGGAAACAAGCATAATTTTCGTAAGCGAAGCTGCTGGTAACAAGTAGTATTTAAAATATTTCTAAGAGTATTTTTTCATTGATCCTGTAATAAAATCTAAAACTTAGCGATACTTAGGCGACTTCTACAAATGTAGGGTTAACGAAATTTATACAAGGCCGATCTATCTAGCGATTATACCCGTAGTATCGACTTGAAACTTTGCCAATATGTAAATAGTGACTTAACAATACTACAAAGGTATTATTAATAACATCGAGCTTTGTCATTATGGAGAAGGAAAGTTTGTACGAACCCTATTGAACCTTGTGAACTTAGGTCGATTTTGGATTAAATAATTTAAGTACCTTTAGGTATTAGATTTATCATTCCTTTTCTTTGTCATTGCTTTCGCCTCTTTTCCAGTTATAATAGTTATACTATTTAAACTCCCCCCCGCCCCTAGCCGCCTACTTGTTGTTAACCAATCGCCCCTAACACGCAAGGTCACACTCATGCATTTTAATTAATAAATTATATCCATACAAAAAGTGTTTGCGAAAATAGTATAAAGAGCATTGTTCGCACGTACTCATACTCGTACGTAATGTATATGTCGTGTCTGACCGTTGTTAAATGCCCGTACACTTTGCACTTTACTGGCGGGTCGTGAACCGGAATTGTAGGTGTGGACTGTAGTCTAGGAGCCGGTTGCATTTTTTATATTTAATCATTGTAAAAAGTAAAAAAAAACGTGAAAAAGTATTATGTAACGCAATTTTTGAACATATTTGACCCTCCCTCCCTAAACATTACGTTACTTCCAAATGACCATTTCCACCTAATAGGTTGCCATTTTGCCAACTTAGAAGAATTGTATTCCTCAGTTTTTCAGTAATAAAAAAGATTACGTAACGCGTTGTTCGAAGCCTGTAAAATGCATCATAACATTTTACAAATTGCGTTACGTAATACTTGAAAGCCCCCTTATGTCATAAATTAATGTCACAAAATGTAACGGAAATTCTTGATTGATGTTTTTAGGTTTTTTTTAATTTTTTTGCAAGTCTTTTTTATGCATATCCTATTATCTCTGAATAATGATGTAAGGTCGAATTAATATTTAATAGCCTATGTTACTCCCAGAATTAAGACTTCGTATTATTAATATGACACACGTTACAATTCATCAAGCAATTTAAGCTGTAGAGCGTTCTAAAGAAATGGGCATAATAAAAATCAAAATACATACAAACGCGCGAAGAGTTACCTTCCCTCCAGCGCAATCATAGATAAATTAGTCAAAATTTTTTTTTTTCTAAAATATGATATCAGAAAATGAACTGTGAAAAAAATTAACTAGTCCCTAAACTATGGTCAACGGTGTTTGAACCGTCACGCTCGTTGTTTCACGGATCCATTAGGTAATTGCAAAGACTATAGTGTTATTCTACTTACCTCGCACTTTATTGTGATAAATTTGCACCCGATGGACTGCACTTTTAAGTAATCAAATAACGAAATGAACCTAGCAAGTTATGAACATGTTTTTTTTTGTCCCAATGTATTAAAAGGACTATGCCACTCAGTACTCAGTTCTGTACTAGTCACTGAGTGAAAAAAACTCCTTTCATTTCATTCATTATTGTAATCATGGACATGCCTCTTTGTTACGTAATAAAATAAATATTAGTTGCTTAATATAAAAGAAAATCTTGTACCTACACTTGAGAATTTTCCAGAAATGGCCTAAACCTTCTCAACATTGAGTATTAAAGTGCACAATTAAGTCGATTACAAATGAAAATTATAATAATGGCTATTTTAAATAATGAAAAAGTGTCCTAAGCGTTAATTAAACCGAACCGAAAGCTGTTGTCTATGATGTTATCGTTAAAATGCGGAATACGGTAATACGCACATTACCCAGGTAATCTGCAAATTTCTGGGTATGATACGGTAAAGACGGAAAATCCACTTTAATTAGGAGGATTCTGGATTTTACTTAGTTATTCATATTAACGTACATTACTAATGTGTATTACTGTGTTGTTGCCAAAACGAAATACTTGCACTTGCAATTGATAAATTGTAAATTAATTTCTAATTCACATATTTTAGAAGAGATACCTACTTGCATAAATCGAACTTGATCATAAAAATAAATTGCAATTTAAAATGATTGTATTGCAATTATTATTATTATTATTTTAAAGATATGCGGGCGAGTTTCTTTCCCCTTCATTCTCCTCCATACTAACAACACCTTTACGAAACGGGAGTAGATTAAAAAAAACACATAAGTGTATCATTGATACCAACATGAATAAATGATTTTGAATTTTGAATTGTCTTTTGAGACTATTCGAGACCAACGTTCAAAACTTCAAACTGGCTATCACAGCTACCAAACATATTTGTGCTAAAATGACGTAAGGGTAAACTTTAAGCGACTTTCCAAACATTCCCAATAAGCGACATTCACAAAGCGGATCGGGTAGAGACGCAGTTTTTGTCTTTGTGAAAAACTGAAGCTTGAATTTTCAGTGCTTTCCCAGTTTTAAGCTTCTTCATCCTGAAGTTGAACTACTGCCTACTAGAAAATACGTTACTAATACTCGTAGGTATATCATACAGGTAGCCACTTAAACTGTAATTAGGTCAAACTTATAAATGCAAAAATTGTAAGTACCACACGTAAAGAATAACCTGTGCCTATACGTTTACACACAGAAAATATTGCTAGTCACTTATTTCAGACATTTTATAATGTTACAAAGTTATTGTTTATTAATAATTTGTAATGTTAACATTTTACATGGAAATAGCGGTCAAAGGACATGAATAGAGAAGAAAGAAAGTACCGACTGCAATTATCATTGACCGAATTATCATGGACTTACAAGTTCAAACACTACTTGCATCAAATAATCTACTTTTACCTACATATAATAACAGCTATAAAATCATTTCGTAGTATCCTTATAAAAATTGGCTATCAGTGCTGTTAAAGGACTGTAAAATTGAATTATCTTTAAACTTAGCCCCTGTTACTTTACTTTGTGACTGTGACTATTACTCACATACATTATGTATAAAGAGCTTACAATGTCGTTAAATTTAACAAGCACCTACAGTAACAGTAGCTGATTCAAAGCCTTTGTGGAGACATCACGATAGAGATTCGAAAAAAAGGCTTTAAAGTGTTACATTGAGCTGTTACATTGAACGTACAAATCGACATTGCTTTGCTTTGAGAAGTATATCCGGGTAGCTACAGGATTGGTAAAAGAGGACAGAAATAAATGCGAAGCGACGGGTCCCGGGTTCGATTCCCGGCCGGGGCAGATTTTTATGTAACAGATAAATGTTTGTTCTCGGGTCATGGGTGATAGTGATGTGTTATTTGTGTTATCCATGCCACCCGCGACACAGGGAATCCTACTGCGGGGGTATGAGCGTGTTAGCGTTATTATTATTATTATTTGAGATTAATTCCACATCAACATGGTGACAGTTGTTTCGGGTTTCGAATCGTGTAAGTTTCTCAAGCCGTCTACGAGTAGTCTGTATGTAGGTATGTAAACGCGAAGAAATTAGGTGTTCCCGTGAAAAAAGTAGTTCAATAAAAGCATGTCCCTAGAAATGAGAAACATTTACATATTCCTCTTCTCCATCGAAGTCTTTAACTTGTTGGTGAAATCACCCTTGATTTAAAGAATACCATTCCTAATTAAGCTACGTCATATGAACACCGCAATGACTATGCTAAATAAACCAGCACTCAACATTATGATACAGTACCTAAACAAGAACTATGCTCAATTAAACAGAACATTAATCTACGATATTTGAACGCTGCGACAGTAATCAATAGAACAGCAATCAATATTATGCCACCCCACCTTTGATCAGAACACTCATCATTATGCTACGATGTATAAACACCTCCACCTATTTTCAGTTACGCTAACAAAGCAGAGTCCCCGTATAAACTTGCTCTGATAGTGGGTTCTAATAGCCCGCCGGTTATCAGCTTATAGTTACGTAAATATTCGTGTATCCGCTTAAAATATTGCACGTACAATAATGAACAACATCTTCTTGTTTCCGTACAACATACAACTACCAAGAATCCTAAACACATGAATACAGGATTGAAAATAACATTGTTATTGCTATAATACCATTTAAAAGGAATGACACAATATATTTAGAAGCCTCAAAATTTATACTGACGATATTAGGAATTTAATATTGAAACCAAAATTTAACTAATTTAGTGTTGTTGTAAATAGGTACGTTTATTACAGTATTTTTTAAACGCGATTATCATAATAAATACTTATGAAACCTTATTCTATTGTTCAAATATACAACAAGTTTTAGCACGTCACCAACTTCTAAGGTTTAAAAAAATATTAACTTTTAAATATCCAGTAAAGATAATATCTTTATATGTCACTTAGATAAAGCCAACAGATGTTACAGCGCTATCTTAAAGGTGAAAGGATGGCACGTAAAATTTCATATCACACGATATAAAATTCTATCTGAGGTTGGTATGCATTATTATGCATTCGTTGGTGTATAAGTTAAGTACTTCAAACTTCTAAGCGTTTTTACAAGCTTACATGAGAATAATATGTAATGTAGAAAATAACTGTTTTTTAGATGTGTTAATAAAATTAAGATTTTATACTTGAAATAATATAGAAATAACATTATTATTTAACACCGGATTTTTAGTACCGGATTTTTAGCGATCCTTGTACAACAAAATTTTTCTTCAACAAAGTCCAAGTCAAGTATGTAAACGAACCAATTTACTAAAATAAATATCTTATATACTCTATCTATATTTGACCATCATTATAGTACACTTACTTTGACTATATAATGTGTCAGGAAAATTAATCCTCGCTGGCAGTAACCGCTAGGCTACTACTTGCCTTGCATACGTTATTCACACAGCTCAACTTAACGAACTCCGCTAGTTAAACACCAGTCTTAGATGTTGTTAAGAGTTTCTCTTTATTTTCATCCACGTTTTCCTACCACGCTAACTAAACGCTGTAATTCTGCAGTTTTAATTAACAGAAATGCCTTGAAGGCGCACCGAGGTGTAGTAAAAAAGATGTGAAAGAAATGAAATTTATTCGAATTTCGAATTTTTAAATTTTTTAGAGGTCAAAAGAATTTTTAAAGGTCAGTTATTGAGCCTGCCAGAGCTAAGCTCATTACAAAATGGCGGCAGCAAGTAACGTGTTAAGAAATTTAAATTACTATTTTAAATATGAGTACCTATTTGCTTTAAGTTTTAACTAATTTAAACTAAAATCTCCTAAAAATTTCATTTCGCTACGACAAAAAAAAAGTGGGCCCTAAGTCCAGATGCACACTGCCTTTTGTTTGGAAATATTTTTTAAAATTCAAACCATAATGACTACTAGTGGCCCTATAACCCTATATTATTTAAATTAAATTAAGCTACTGTAACTCCTGATTTAGAGAACTTAAAGACGACGTCCAATAATATTATATTAACCGAATATTATATTATTTATAAGACCAAGCAGCAGGTACATAGCAGGGTTTTAGTAATCTTAATTCAATTACCCCAATTGTCTACTTAAGAAGTTAGAAGATCAAAGAATTCTTCAGTTAGTCAATAAAATTATAAGCGTTGCAGACAATTGATTTTAACTGCAAATTTCGTAGCGAGTACATATAAACTCGTTTTAATTAAACCCGATACATAAATAAGGCTCTGAACATCCAAATGGCTCATTTAGCTTTTGGTTAGATTAGTTTTGTTTATTTAGAGTTTCATTTGTTGTAATCGGGGATTTGTATACTCACATAAACTAAGTCTATTGCGAAGAACAGCTATTTACATGCATCTATCTATTGCTTAAAGGTTTAACTTATTATATTCTAACTTATTTTGTTGTACCTATTTCAACTTATTTTGTTTTGTTCAAAGAGAAATACATAAGTTTATCTGTTCATTAAGGACACATGAAAAATAGAGTAGCATTGTAATGAAAATTGTTCTTTAAGGCTACTGATATTTATTTATAAACATCTTTTTTTCACTTGTTTGGAAACTCTTAAGGAAAAATTACGTGATTATTTCGCAGTTCAAATATTACACACACAAGAGTCTAATTGACAACCTGTTTTTTCAATCGTCTAAAAACTGTACAGTTCACTACATCTTTAAATTCTGCATTACAAAATTGTAGATAACTAAAGACTTTCACGCTAAAAGCACATTAGAGACAGGTCGTAACAAGTTTTTCTCTTCGCTCCGCAAAGCCCAAGCCCTTGAGAGACCGCCGTTTACGACACCCATGGGATCAGTATATCCTTAACTTGCTTGCGCTACAGTTAACAGTCCCTGGATTTAATTGGACAGTATATTGAAAGTGAAGTATCACCGCTAATGTATAATTGAAAATTTAAAGCACCCTAAACATATTATTACCTAGGTACCCAACTAAATATCGAAATGATACATTATTGCTGAGGTTCTATCAACTCTTTCCAGTGAGACAAAATCGGTCCATTCGTTTAGGAACTTTTTTGCCACAAACAGACAGACATACTTCATATTAATTACATCCCTCTTTTTACGTGAGAAGTTATATCTAAAAAAAAATTCACGAATTACTAATATATTTGTAAGATTTTACAAACGTATAAATATTACATAAAATACGTTTTGTTATGTACCCTGACTATAAGCACGCTTCAGAATATAACAGCATGAGTGTTTCATTCCAGAATCCATTAGTGTTTAAGTAATGCAATGTAAGTATGCTAATTAGGAAAAAGGATGGTCTCGGGGGAAACTTTGCTGTTAAACTTAATTAAAGAAACCAGTGTACTTCGTTTTGTACAAGTTTTATATTGGGATTTTTTAGAATATAGACTTGTTAAAACACATAATACCTCATATTTTAAAGTATCTAATAAACGTATAAATAATTTAAAAATCTTTCAAAACGTATGGACATGCTTACGTTGGGTCCGTCACGTGTTTAAATAGACACATCTCATCAAAAGTCATCAACCTCGTACCGACAATTCGTTTCTGTATGGCGTGAGAGCAACTTAAGTTATTAAAGTATATTATTATTATAAGGTAAGTATATAAGTATATTTTTAAAATATTTGAGACAATACGCATACCTGACAATGCACAATTTAGGACCTAAATACATGCAGATAATGCAAGAGCATTGTCATTAATAAATTCAGTGGTAATGAAATACAGGGGTCATTTCCGCTTGGTAACACCCTATCGTCAACACTGTTAACAACTGGGAAAAAAAAGATGTATTAAATATTTCGAGTAATATAGGTACCTACCTACCCAAAAGTCTAGTACGACATTGAAGAGAAC
>LGAG01000919.1:419448-482004 GCA_001278395.1 Lerema accius | reverse complement strand
GAATATAACAGCATGAGTGTTTCATTCCAGAATCCATTAGTGTTTAAGTAATGCAATGTAAGTATGCTAATTAGGAAAAAGGATGGTCTCGGGGGAAACTTTGCTGTTGAACTTAATTAAAGAAACCAGTGTACTTCGTTTAGTACAAGTTTTATATTGGGATTTTTTAGAATATAGATTTGTTAAAACACTTAATAGGTACCTCATATTTTAAAGTATCTAATAAACGTATAAACAATCTAAAAATCTTTCAAAAAGTAATTTCAAAACGTATGGACATGCTTACGTTGGGTCCGTCACGCGTTTAAATAGACACATCTCATCAAAAGTCATCAACCTCGTACCGACAATTCGTCTCTGTATTACGCGGGAGAAACGTAAGTTATTAAGGCATATATTTTTAAAATATTTGAGACAATACGAATACCTGACAATGCTCTTGCATTATCTGCATGTATTAAGGTCCTAAATATTATATTATTGTTATGTATAAATGAGTATATAATATTGTTATTAATAAATTCAGTGGTACTGAAATACAGGGGTCATTCCCACTCGGAAACACCCTGTCGTCAACACTGTTAACGACTGGGGAAACAAAAATACACAAACAAACTGGTAGAATGTACGAAAAAAAAAGTATTAAATATTTCGTGTAATATAGGTACCTACCTACCTACCCAAAAGTCTAGCACGACATTGAAGAGAACATAAAATTTTAATTACATGCTACACATACCACGCCTTTATTACTACATCAGAATAATATTGCAATTACAAAACGCAATTCCATTGACAAATTGACACGCAAACTACGTAACTATAAAAACAAGAATGTCAACGAGAATATTCAGCAAAATAATACAAAAGTCGGCCGACAGATGCAACATAATACACCTCCATTATCTATATTAACAGATGGCGTTTCAGCTTCTACCTTAATTAATTCTAGGCGCTAAAAATACTGCATAAATTCTGGGTAGATATTCCGTGTAATAAATGATATTTGCTGCAGTACGTCCCCAGGGATGTGGTGATTAATTAACGTTGTCCTCCGGGCATAACATAATTACAGATTGGTACTGGATGAGGTTATCGTGGCTTATCGTATTATAGCTACATTTTATGAAAACCTTTCCTAATGAGAAATGTCCGGGACGTTTTTTTCTTTAATACAAAAGAAATGTAAATACGTATAACTATGATATTGCTACTGGAATACGTACCTATACATATAGCTACCGGTGTTCTTCTAAGTGTGGTTTCAGACTAGCGTATTACAAACGCGCTATGATACTCGTACGTGCTTTAAATAAGTATCAACATTGATTCTGACATTATTCTCCGTCGACTGAGAAGACGAAAAATCTCTCACGGTTCGCGCTTATATGAGCTTAGAAGCGCGTCAACGCTCGTACTAGTTGCGCGTGTTTCAAACGGCTCGCCTATACGTACCTACATGCGCTTCCAAAGATAAGCTTATACGGGCGTAAAAGACGCTATACTGAAACCGCTTTAAGAATTATTTATATTAGGGAATCCGTTTGGTAATTGAAAAACTAAAGACTCATTCGATGGCAAATGTAATTGTCAATGTCAACTGGCACTACTGGCAGCGAAACTTTCTTATCATCTGTGATGCGTCCGATAACGTAGCGTAATAGGATGCGTTTTGTTAATTTTATGAATTCAAATTTACTTCTAATTCATATAGTCTTGTGACTTTTTCTCCAAGTAAACTTTAACTATGCTAAATCTCAAATTCTTATGTGCTTACCTTAATCTTTAAAAGGGGTCCAAAACTTTTCCTTACTATAGTGCACATATTTTTCTGGTTTATTAAGTACATAATGCAAAAATCATTAATTTTACTCTACTTAAGCTAACTCGCTCGAACTAATTTACTATATACCTACGTAGCTTAATCAATAACACTCGGTTATAACAGTTCAGTGTAACGTGTTATTCAATGGTACGTCACAGAGTAAAGTACTCCAGTAGGTCAATATGTTTAGATAGATTATGTAGAACGTGCAGGGTTAAATATATCTCAGAAGACTTATAAAAAACTTCCAGTTATCCTACTTTTGTTAGTTTTCTTCACCAAATATTGATAAAAAAATAAATAGTTTTATTTACATCTCATATTGCGATGTCCACTAAATTAGATACATACTCGTATGATTGTAATACATCCTGGTTATTTTATTTAGCCGCCCGGACTTTGAATATTCATTTTTTTGCGTGACGACAGAGCTAGCATTTCGAATAGTTCTGCTACTTGAATGCCGGCACGCGAGCTTCTTGTAATTATTTTGTATAATTTAAATGGTAATAATTAAATTTAATTTATAAAAGTATGTGTATGTAATTTTTCATCAATGTTTTCTTATGACGTTATCGCGTAAAATTATCGTTCGTAAACTGACTTACAGACTACTATTTTTTTGTGATATTAGGTACTTTATTTTATTTTCCTACTGATAGTGGTATAACCCAAATTCTACACGAGGACGACTTAACAATCGATACATCGAAGGCGATAGACTACTGCAAATTCTTACACTGTGGTCGAGTTGTACTCAATGCCCCCAATCCCGGCAAGATAACGTGCTGCTCAGGTGTTTGTATAACCACTTAATAGTTGAGGACTATTTTGCTTACTCTGTAGTAGAGGCGGATGTTTACAATACACAAAACACACAATAAGCGTAATAAATTCTACTACTATGAGTAGTTCGACATCCAGTTCCGTTCAGGTTAGATTTTTATTTTTATTCAGATTTTTTTTTTGTAAAACGTCTATTGTATTATTATTATTTTTAAAAAGATGTGCGGGGGAGTTTCTTTCCCCGCTTTTTCTCCTCCATGTCAATGCACCTTGTGAAGTGGGAGTAGATTTAAAGAATGACGTGCATAAGTGTATCTTTGATACCTATATGAATAAATGATTTTGAATTTGAATTTGAATACTTAACGACAAACCATTGGTGGTTGTACAGCCTAAAAATCTTTGTTCCCCATCTTTGTTTCCCTAGTTCGGTGAGCAAAAAAATTAGGAACGATTAATAATGAATACAATCGACTAGTAAATAAAAAGTATTTTGGAGGGCATGACTGGCCTCTTTCTTGTACATTTTGATAAGAACAGATGAAATAGCTTTAAAATTTTACGAAGGCTAAGGTGCATTATAATCGCTACCCTTAGCGACAGAAGTTCTATTTCAGTCAGCTCTTTTGAATAAGGCCACAATTTATCACAACAAATTATTCAGCTCCCGACACCATCCTTCGCGTTCCAAGGATCCGTCTTAATACATTTACTTTACAGTTTATTTTTTACTAGTACAAAGTAACGAAATAAATCGAACCTAAATAGTCCTTATAATAACTTAGGGGACGATTAATATGATGTATTCCCCACTTCCTCTTACTTCAAAACATTTATTACAAAAATCAACAGCTTTATTTGATTTAAATAAAAATTTTAACCTTTTGTTTAGTTACCTTATTAGTGTATTACTACCGAATTTTCAGAATATTTTTACACCATACATTTTGAAATTCAGCATACATTAACCAATATTTACATAAGTTACAAACTAAACCAACTTTTCTTCCTAACGGAACACTCAATGTAGCTCAACTCGAACTTGACGTCGTTTATTTATGCAACACTATAATGTTTTTGCAAGAACTGGTAGCTAAAACTAAGTTTGAACCACTTAATATTCGCCAAGGAACCGCGAGCCCTGAATTTTATTTAAGTCGAGTTCTCCAACTTAAATATACATTACGCAGCTCCAACGGTACAGAGTTTGACAAAGTTGCGCTATGTTTATCGTAACGAAATGAGAGTTTAAAATGCGACTAACAAGCCTTGAAAAGTATAAGACGAATTTGGCAGCACTTTTTACTTAGAAAAAGGATTATAAGACCATTATCAAAACGTTTTCTAAAACATACATATATATAGCTACTTACCAATTTAACGGCTCTACTGAGCGATTGAATACAGTAACCATAATGGCATTAATCCATGTCGTTTTCACATGGTTTAAAAATTAATTACAATGTTCGTAACCGTGGAATTTTTAAAGAATTTTTAAGCTGTGTACGTGATTCTTTCAAAACACAAAGAATCAATATAAAAATTAATTAGGTATTTCTGAACCTTAACCTACTTACTAATACTCGAGCATAGTTCTAGGACTGTTTTAAAACAATAAGCTAAAACTAGTATATCTTAAACTTTTTAAATATTCATCCTTCCTTTAGAGGCAGACTTAAACATCCTTAAGAACAAATCTAATTAAAAGTTGAATTTTTAATTTAAGACTGTTTTATAATAAACTGAAAAATGGAAATAAGTGAAGTCTGCCAATCACTTTAATAGTATACTTGGCATCAATGCAATTTTATCATGTGCGAAACCGCGTGGATTGAACCGAAGAAGCTGGCTGCTATCCAAACAACTACAGTACCAGACCTTGCCGAGTATGTACTACCAGCAAATTGTCACTCATTTGTAAGTTTCTGCTTACGTCGTTATAAGCCTCGTCCGTTCAACCAAATCCCGAGGCAAAAAGTTTGAGCGCGACAACACGACATAGATAAATCGTTTTCTATATTTTGCACACGTACGCGGTACACTTTCACTACTTTTCTATAAGACTTGCGGAAAGATTCGGCTTCGGCCTAAATCCCGCTTGAATTTTCTATTCCCACAACTTCTTTCATGTTTTTGTTAACCATTATTAGGTTCGGATAGAATGGATACAAGTTTACGATTATGTTTTATATTCCGAATACATTACATTTACAAAAAGGGCAAAACTTTAGGATGAGAGAATCTATTAATTCTGTTTATTTTTCAATGTGTTTGTTTTTTAACATAGATTTAGTCCAAATATGAGCGCAGAAATACATCGTAATTTTTTCCAATTTCATACGTGAAACAACGAAATTGAGACTTGTAAATATTTGAATTGTTAGCTTTCTGCGAATTTCAGCTGCCTCAGTTTGAATTGTATAATTGCATAACGTCGCCACCTTTCCAGTATTACTTTTTAACTATTCTGAACATTTCAATTAAAAATATATTTTCAACTGTAGTTGATAAATTATTTCAAACTGGCTCGTTAGAAAAAACAAGGAAGAATCGGAAAACGAAAACCTTTACATATTACAAAATTCTTTTAAAGCAAGGCGAATACCAAAATTCCAGTTCAGCGAAGTTTAGACATCCCATCCAACTGGATAATAAATTAAATTGGACAAATTCCAATGCAAAATTTATAGGGCATACGAGGTCCGTATTAGCCTGCACTTTTGTACACCGGGCGCCTCATATGTCAAACCGTTTGCAACGAACGACCACTTTGGTATACTTTTAGTAGCTAAATCTATGTTTAGTTGATTTACGACGTATTTAGTATCTTATACTGATAATACACAAACTGATATAATACACTATGATAATAATATAATAGTTTCTTAACAGAAACGCCCTTAAGTCGAACACATAAATATACAACAAGATACAGGGTATCAGCGGCCAAAAAATTAAAACTCAAACCACACGGCTATCAATGCTCATTGAGACCCATAATCTTATATTTAAATCTATTGTTCTAAGTTCATTTCAAGCGCTACTGTACCTATAACTCGAAGTTCTACGAGCAAGATCATAACCTTCCTAAGGATAAACATTGAATCCTCAAATTTCTTGAATAATGTACCTAAGTTAGTGTACAGCATCCTGAAGTAGTTCTCACCGTAGATTTATGCAACAACCGCAAGATGTTCATTCTGCGTTGTCTAAACAACTTGCAGTAAGATTTGTGGACCACGTTGTTTAGTAAAGATATCTAGTGCCACGTTACCTTTGTTTAAGTCTAGTGCTTTAAGCGGAAAGATAAACTTATGTATACAGTCAAGGCAAGGACTATTAGGAGGACTTATTCCGTTAAGAAGAAAGTACAAAGAATCTTTTTTATTACAAAGATATCAGTTGATACACAAAGTCATAAAAAAATAAAAATTTAATATAAATTACTGCGAAAAAATACCTCCTCTAGTCCTCTTAAATAGGTTACATATGTCACAAAACGTCAGTATTATAAAGGACTTATAAGAGTCTTACATCCTTTCAGACTAAAGCGACTTAGAACTTTCTTAATGCGAGACGTAATAGAATAGGTATCGACAAAATTTACTGCTCCGCCTATATACAATGAATTTCTCGAGAACAGTAAAGCTATTTGTCGGAATATCTCATCCCTTAGTTACAACTAACAGGAAGATTTATTTAACGACTTGGGATCAACTTCTGCCTCTTATACCTTGAATTATACCCTCACTCGCGGTTTGCGTACCGGAAAATTTATTAATAAGAATTGTTTTAAGGGCTGGAACATGTTTTAAATGCTTTTGAAACTTGTAGTGTTCTTAGGAACAATTTAGGGTAGATGGTATCAATTGCGGATCAATCTATGTCTTGTAACTAAAATTATAACATGGTTCGCGGTGTACTGGAAAGGGAAATCCCAACTACAGGAGATTTCTCTTAGGCGTTGGAAGCGCCATATTAAAAAATATATAATTATGCAGCCCATGTCACTACCAAAATAGAAACGAATCCAATGACACCTCACATGTTAAAATCCAACCAGCCGTAAGGACTGCAGAGGATGCCAAATAAATGGCCATGCATTCGCTTGTAAAACATTACTTCCCATCCAGCGCAGTCAATAAGGAAAGACAATATGTTTCTTACTACGAAAATAGTTGTATAAATGACCCTAAACTTGAATAGCACTGAAGTTAGGAACAACCCTGCGGCATCGTTGTTTCACTGACATCCTAATTAAACTTCCTATAATTTACCTTTCATGGCGCATTTCAACTTGGATACCATTTCGAAGAAACAATAATAGACTTCCCCTTTGACTGAAATAACGTTTTCAAAACAAAATAATGGAAGTTCTTAAACTTGTAAACAAGTAATTTTACGAACAAAAGAATAAAAGTATAATAAAGCAACTTCGAGATCTCGACGAGAATTTATATGGCGAAAGGGATGTTAAATTATAATTTAAACATATTTTTGTTTGCCCTATTAACTAAGAACTGTTCTGTTGGTTGTACCTACAAATAAATGTGGGATGAGTGGAAGGAAATAATGATTGTAATAAAAACTGGCAAAAATCAAATAGTGGCGGTAGAGTATTTAGTTATGCTAGTTAAGATTTACTACTTAGAATATTAAGGGTTAGGTATAAATAAAACATAAATAATTTCAAGAACAATACATCACTCTTCTAATGCTGTAAGAATATAAACATAAGAGGTAAAAAATTATAGAAACAATATGTGCCGCCTGACGAATGCAAATTTCGTTTGAACATTTGCCACAATGTTACGACCTGATTGTAGACATCACACTAGTGAATGAAAACACTTACCCATTAGAGTATTTATAAATTAAAACTCAAAATTACAATGTTTAAAAAAAAATTAGTAAAATAGGGTGAGTGCGCCCAAGAATATCCTGTTTCATTTGACAAAAGATATTTAAGGTTTTTAAGTTACAAATTCTTATATTCTATAAAAAATCATAAATTTGAATTTTTAATTTGCATTGTATTTTTAATTTGAAGTCTATTTTGTGTAGCAAGTTTAATTATTTTATTAATTCAATAAAATAGACTTAAAAACAATTCCTTTTTCACATGATTTAACCATCCCTAAAAACTAACAGCGTACTTCGATTTCCTACATTTACATTCTACAAATCAGCATTATTACAAAAACCCCGAGTAGAGTCAGCAAGCAAAAAGGGGTCAGTTTCCTCTTTAACTAACTCTATTATTGTGAAAGTTCACAAACTCGCTGTCAAAAAACACGACTGTATATCAAAGACGCTTATTTTATTAACTTAGTTTTCATCAGTGTCAGCGAGTTACTAATATTTCTCGAGGTTCTTCATGAAATGTGGAAGAAGCATTTCTTTCTGATTTTACCCGCACTGAGTCAATACACACTTCAAATACAATTGGGATTCACGTAGCATGAAATTTGAATTTACTTTTTCTATACTAATGGTACGTAGTTACCTGTTTTTTTTCGCTTTGTTCTTATTACGATTATATTGGTGTATTTTATTGATGGCGTACATTGCTATAACTATAATGTTGTAGGTACATTGTATTCGGCATTCCCTTACATCCTCTCAACTTTATTTCAATCGTTTAATTTAAGCAGCCACAACAGATTAGCTAAGCCGTGGTAAAACTATCGGTAAAACTTCGGGGATAAGTGATATAAAATCACTAGAAAAGGCTCTGACAAAAATTCTTTAAACATAGTGTACAGTAAAACAATTAACTGCAAGTCATCAATGTTTTAGCCTTGATAAAGTTTATGTATACTGGGAAGCGTATTTTCATATCTGATTCCACTAACTTTAAAACCGTCCTCATCAAAATTTAGAATTCCAAATTTTACATTGTTTATTATAAATCTTACTTTCTTATCATTGCCATCTACATTTTTGATTCCATTTTTTCTTTTTTTATGCTAATTAGAATCTGTTCCACTCATGTCCCAATAGTTCCACAACTTTGTTCCACGATAGGAAATTCACAGAGTAATTGATGTATTTCATTAAGTCCTTTGTCTCTTCCATTTTGAGTACAATAATAGCTGTCAACAAAGTTATACCTGCTATTAGTTTTCGTCAGGGCCACAACTCCGATGAAAGTTTCGTTCGCAAACAATTGGTATTCGCGTAATTACAAGTTCACGATACAGTTAACCTAAAATATTTGGATGGAATTTTAACGTCATTGTGGGCGTAATCGAGTAGATAAACGTTTGAGGTTTACCAGATCCGATCAATTGTCTGAAAACGGGTCAACTGATAGCAATGCAAACAACGTATGAAGTTTAAGTCAGGTTGAAAACAATACCATGGAATCCACACAGTTAATTTCGGTCGATAATTACAACTTTCCAATCATAAGCCACATTAAGCTTACTAAATTAATTGTAATTATTAACGCCACAGTTTCAGAAATCCTGACTAAATTATGACATACAGCAATGTCATAACAGAATCTACTAATGTCCGTACCGTGTCAATTACTGTTTAATGGCACATTATCATGACGGTGTAATTAATGATACATTGTAGTGTGGAACGCGAGTTTAATTAAATGAGTAAATTTTGGCTAATGTAATTTCAGGAGCTTCTGTTGAGCCTTCCGATGGCATTAATTTGTTTGAGGATTATTCGGTAACTTTTGCATGTGTAATTGTGTAGTCAGTACTAATATCCTGCCATTCGTCGTTTCCATCTGGATTAGTACCAGAAAAAAAACTACTTTTTTATTTATCTAACCTTTCTTCATCGACCCACTGACGAATCCCAAATCCCTACTAACTTAAATGTGGAAGTAACTCTGTTTGTTTTTAACTATTTCACGCCTAAATTACTGGAATTATTTAGTTGAAATTTGGCTAATGGGTAGTTCAAATTTAGGGAATGGACATAGGGAAATTGTTATAAAAAATTATAAGATATTTCATAAAATCATCTAGGTCAAAAGTGTACATCTAAGTTGTAATGGCTCTTTGACAAGTGAACTAGGTCGTTTTGATTCAGAGCTATATAATATGTATGGAAAAATGTTGTACATTACTTTACGCCTCTTTGCTTATTAACTTCGCTTGGAAATGTATGTTTCTTTCTATTTTCCTCGCATAACAATAGGCACACGTCAAGTAAGTTTTCCACTACGGAATTTACATTTTGTACGAGATCATATAAGAACAAACTGTACATACGAGTACATTATATCGCTCTATGCTCATGTACGCTGTAGGTATTCAGATATGCCAAAATGGGGATTGTTTTAGAATAAGTGTTCTCTGTTTAGGCAGCAATAAAATTTTACTTACCTTTGAACCCCTTCCTTTTGTGCAAATTAAGGCTGTTAGATATGAAACTCTGAATAATTTAGGTAAATCTGAATAAAATTGATGTTTTTTTAATACGACAAAGTTAGATTTGTTCATTATTTTTATGGAAGAAATGCTCTCCTTTTTGTTTTCATGGAACATTACTGTTTTATATTGTTCAGCCATTCTGAATTCATTAACGAAATTCGTCTGTGAAAAGAATTCCTAGGAGAATGGAAATTTCAGTATTGTCAAATAATATATAAAACCTATCTATATCAAAGCACTCTCGCCAACTTAACATCTTTACTGTATTTCGAGCCCGTGGACTCTTCAACAAATCGAAAATATCGACTCATAGGGAATAAAATACTAATTATAATAACAATCATGGGATTTAGTAAAACTTACCAATGTATTCGTAGATCCAAGCTTCAACATCAAATGGTCAAATAAGTCTTAAACCTAACTACGGTGGACAGTGGTCAGATACATTAAACCCCATATAAACCTTTGCGGGTGACAATTCACCGAAGAAGGGTATTTTGCGGTTGCTTCAGAGCTTACCGAACCATTTTGGCAGTCGACTTTGAAGGCTAGATATGCTATTCAAATCGCAAGTTACATACCGATGATAAAATAAATGTACCAATCAATTTAACATGTGACTTATTGTTACTTATTATAAATGCAAAAGTAACTCTATACATATTTTTGTTGCACTTTTACAGCGAAACCGCTTGTTCAATGGTTTTGAAATTTAATACAGGAATTGTTTGAAGCCTAAGGGAGGCCATAGGCAACTTATTTCGTTTTCTAAAAAAAATGTTTTGCATTTATGATCTCTGCGAAACGAGAAATAATTACTATTTTTTTATTGTACAAGAGTAAAATAATATCTCACCAGATTATTTCTATCGAGAGATAGAACAAAAGTTCATAATTTTTTTGTGAACGCTCTTTCTATTGTTAGGAAAACAAACAACACAACAGCAACATTAGGCCGTCCCACTAACCTTCCTTATTCCATAATCAAACAAAACTCGTCAAACAAAGACGTATTGTAACTCACGCACAAATTCGCGGTATAATTCATCTAACTTTCTTACTCAAGTTTTGGGTTTCGATGAAGTAAACAATAGTGTTGATATTTTACGTTAAACAGTAGTTAAGTAAGTTTACGTAAACTGTCAACACATCTTCTCTTCTTCATCATTTCTGAATTTGATTTTACATAATACACTATTTTTATCCAATGTTGCCTACATTATTACTCACTCTCTAAATTGTTGACATCTTCAAAATTTTAAGTTTGAGCTTAATACTCTCAACATCTTTGTTTTTTTATCTTTTGATAATTATAATGAACTCAGAAGGAGATCTTAGTTTTATAATTCTTCTGGCCCATTGTCGCTTAATATTGACTAATATTTTATAGAAATTAATTGTCGACTTTTTTATGATTATTGTACGCGAAACAATAGATATACTTAAATAAAAATGTACTTAGCGTTAGGTTGATGTCAATATTAATCCTATTTCTATTATTTTGTCACTTATTATCCGTTTTTCAATGCCTATTTTCTCCTACACTAGAACATACAGATGACCTGAGTTTACCATAATAATATAACAATCATTGGTATGTCATATTCAGTCTACCGCTAGTAACGTACTCAGCCGTGGAAATGCTAAGATTCAATTACCCTGAACTTCATTTATCCATGTGGAAGTAAAGTTCTAGTCATGTCATGTGGTAATTAGTTTCCTACGAAACTACGATCTAATGTAACAACCGTGTTTGCAACGCAAATAATACTTGCTTCTTGTAATGACCTCGAAATTATTCTCCCGATTCCAGGTAAGTATGATTCCTCTTCTTATTGTTGAAATTGAGTGGTTTTATAAAAACAATTGAATAACAAGCAAATAAGATAAGTTAAGATAAGTGGTAATTTTTTCAGTCAACTAGAGAACAGGAGTCCCTAACGAAATCATTTTATTCTTACTTTAATAGATAGACTAACGAGATAACAACCTATACTGTCTTGATATTCTCATTAACCGTTATCACTAACAGGACCTACAAATCATCTAACGCTCCTCTTATAGACCTACTCAGAATTGTCATGAAGTCCATGGACGACAGTGGATGGTGGTACCGTACGATCGTTTCCATAAAGAAAGTAGATACCTGTGAAGTATAAGAGAGTACTTCTTAATTTAAAAATACAAAATTACAAATCTAATCTCTAACTAGGTTGGTTATCCTGAAAATACAGCCCATGAAGTCATCGAAGTAGGTAAGTGTTTTATTCGTGCAAAAAGCTTTATCATCAATTTGGTACGAACCTTCTGAGCTTCGTCTAAGCTAGGTCAACTAGATACTTTAGAACTAAATGGTCACTAAGATCTTCATTTCACTGGGAATTCCGAAATACTTCTTCTACGTCGGTGTAGTTGAAAACTTGGCATGTTACGTACTTGAAGGTGTTATTCACCTTCTAACTGCGAATCGTCGAGTTGTTAACAGTTAAAGTTCCTGTGTCGGTAACACGAAGCTTAGATATAAAGTTGGTAACTTTAATGAGTAGAAGCGCTAGTAGCTCAGCGGTTTGTGTGGGTAGAAATAATTAACGGAGTTAAGTAATAGTAAATGCCGTCGATAGGAAGATGGGTGATAAAACTATACATATAGTATATCTCTGTCCTACAATGGAGACGAATCCAGTGATACCTTATTATGTTGAAATTCGTCTAGTTTAGGTTGTAGAGCGTGCCAAATAATGGACGTACAGATACTCGTAAACCATTACCCTCCATGTGGCACCGTCGGGTAATAATAGATGACGATAATTACAAAATTAAAAAAAAAACGTATAGCTGTGTCATGGGACGTACGGAAATACGTTTGTCACAAGTGATTTTTTTTAATAATATATTTTTAATTACTTCGTAAAATAACCTACAAATGTCGGCGCTTTTCCTTCCACCGCGCGCGATTTTTCATTGTTCTCGCTTATTGTAATTCATTCTTTGATCTTTTAGCTATCCAGCCTTATCATTTAATTTTAATTACAATAATTACAACGCCAAACTGTATTCCTAGATTTAACTAGTTATCATTAGATTTTTAGAATTGCCCCCGTATGGCAGCAAATTTAAAAACGTTTCACGTCAAAATACCTATTCTGTTCCTTATTTCGCTAACACGATAAAAAGGGTATTCATACTATCAAGGTACTCGGAGTTATTTGCACAAAAGGTAGATTTCTACAAAAGGGTACAATTCTTATTAAGACCTAAGCCAACAAAATTGGACGTAATACCATTTCTCGTAGCACATTACATCGACTCACAAGCATTTTTCTTTACCGAGAGCTAGTTCGTTTCCTTAGCGAGGAACTCCTATTGTTTGTAATTTATCCGGTATGTTAGGACCACACGGGATGTTTTAGCGACTGGCCACCGATTTATTTATACTAATTAACTTAATTTCGACCGTCGATGTGATTAATAAGTTGAGATAAATTACTCTGTTACGAAAACATGCAAAAATATTTCAGTAACAAATTTTTAGCTTTACTGAAATTAGATTCGAAATATTTTTGAAACATGCATATTTTTGTAAGAGCAATCGTATTTAATAGATACTATTTAACCAATTATACGACGTTTTGATGAAGGAATTGCCAGACGTTTTAAAATGATTTTAAATCCTTAACAAAAAGATTATTGTTTGAGTGTTCATTTATCTAAATACTGTCTACTTTTGTACATAATACAGATTCATAATACCCTACTGAAATATCTACTGAAATTAACCTCCCATAATCTGAGAGCGCTCCCTTTCCATTATAGCCTACTATATTTTTTTTGTCATGCCATTATTCGAAAGTACTAGTAAGCCTATAGTGAAATAAATGATTCTTAATTTTTATTTTTCTGATAATTTCAGTGCTTCGTCACTTAAAAAATCAACCAGTGTACGACCCGCGTCAGTAGGACAAGTCGGTTAATGTAGTAAGTAAAAGTTGAGAATTGTAACTCTTATTAGG
The DNA here is from genome assembly GCA_001278395.1 of Lerema accius. Classification (NCBI taxonomy): domain Eukaryota; kingdom Metazoa; phylum Arthropoda; class Insecta; order Lepidoptera; family Hesperiidae; genus Lerema; species Lerema accius. The sequence goes on along the minus strand of LGAG01000919.1, from coordinate 467,983 downwards.
GAACATTAATGTCCGTAACTCCCAAGTCCCGACAAGACAGACGGGAGTTTGTTTTACAACTTAGCCGGCAACACCTAAAATGAATAAAGTCACTTTTACACAATAAGACGTTCTTGAACAATGACACTATAGTATACAATAGGAATATTATGAAACCGCAAATTTAATCCAAACTAGTTATACCACTTATACAATTAATACCTACTTGTATTTTTATGTCAATCTTTCCTTTTTTAATATAATAGAAATCAAATATTAGACTGCTTTTTTAATGAACGAAAAACTGATATACACATAAGTGATGTGCAAACTAAGGATCAAACTGGAGATCATCCTTTCGTAGCTTAATCTAGGTATTTTTTTTCCTATTGCCCAATAAGCTATTCAGCCTTCAAATATTCAGACGATAATCATGGAGTGATATTCACAATCGTCAGCCTGAATTAGAGTCAGTCTAGTTTAGGTTACTAAATTTTACTGTTCAATAATCAAGATATACAAATTCAAAATACACCGCGGTAATAACTCTGTCCTTTGTTCCTTTGCAACTTCGGGCCATTTCTTTCACTAATTATTGCTCGAGCAGAGGCGGCGCTGTGGGAAACGGTCGTAATAAGATCTTTTGTGATCTCATTTATTAATTTTTGGCACCCATTATTCTCTCTTCCTTATAACTAGGGTTACCATAATTTACCAAACTTCGCAAATTGTTTATAAACTTGCCTAGTATCGTGACTTGGGACACAATACAAGTAATCAACGAAAAAAAACATCACAAAGTTTAATGTTCACAGCGGTATTTCATTTTTTAAATTAATTCGAACGTAATTACTCAACAGTTCAATAGTGAGTCATCTATACTAATATGATAATGTCTCACCCACGGCGCTGACAAATACCACGAATATTCGCAAATAAAATTAAATTTTCGGCTAAATTGAAACGACATAATCTATAGAGAGATGACTGACCAGAATTCCATGCGGGCAGAAAAGTGTCATTAAGCTGACTAAAGACGACTATACACTATAGCTTCAGACAGCTTGAAGCAACCCACGTACGTAATTGTATGAACCGACTACTTCAAGCTGCTCTTGTATAGGTATCGGGACGCAAGCAACTCCATCTATTAGAGGCGGTAGAAACCAACCCCTAGGTAAAAGAGCTTCCTATAGAATCAAACCTCTAACTTTTTCCAATAGACCCCCATCGAAATATTGCTGCTACTGATGATCCCCCTGACACCAGAAACATTTTTACTATATTCCCAGAACTCGACAAAAAAATGCTAAGGTTAAAACCTTTAACTGTATGTAGATTTGCGTTGCGGCTAACGAATCAGACTTTCGTAGACCCCCAATTACAAATCATGAACCCCCTTTTTTTACGCCAACGTAAACATTAGTGATGCTCACTATTTACCACATCGTGACTTGTTAAGTCATCCATCCATAAAAAAATTAAATGTTGGTTGCCCTACAGAGTCGACTCGAGTAAAATTTGAACTCCATGATCTCATATCTCGATGAGGATTTCCTAAATCTCATCGTAATCCACTTACATAGAACAAATTACTTAATTTTCAGCTAAAATTTCAGTTTTAACACGCTCTTAAAGCGGTACGATCAGCGTTACTTACATTATACTCATATACTTCATTGTTCTGTATTGTAACTTAAATATTAAAAGTAAATTTAATGCCTTATAGCATACAAATAAAATAAAAAAAACAAAAATTTCACTTATAAGTGACTATTATATACTTAGAAGCGACGAAGTCAAAGCTAAATTTAAATAAAGTTGCTACAGGGACGAATCCCTGTCATAAAATTTCACTTACCAACTTCCCTTACAAACCTTGTATCCTGTGATTTAGCTAAAACCGTCTTTTTAAAAGAACTTATTAATGTGTTATTCTTACTTTCCCACGAGCAAGAGGGATAAAAGAAGCGACATTTATCCCTCTCGTTGCTAATTTATTCATCCGGGAATAAATAAAACCTCTGCAATTTTATCACTTAATCGGATTATATAAGTCAATGGGCTTATAAGATTACGAGCTTAAAGCATGAGATTAAAAACTAATATGACTTACGTCTTCACGTAAATAAGTAATCCTCAAGTAGTTCGTGGTTCTGTAACAATTAAGAGTTAAAATCATCATATTGACCAATAAACATAAACAACTTGGTGGTACAAAACCCATATCTTTACTGAAGCAACGATGTTCATAACTCTAATCATACTCACCCAAGAATCTAGCAAACTGTGGGACCTATAATGACAAACACGATGAAAACTACGAACGATGTTGTGAGACAATGCATGAAGTCTGAAACATTCTCAAAAAACAGGAGACGAAACAAGATTTCTTGTGATTATTGCTTCTGTCAAACGCCCGGTAACAGATATGTATCCATGCCCAGTTTCAGTCCGTCTGCGCCAATTTGATTGACGGCACTCAATATGCACATGGTTCGTTAGTTGCGCTACGCCTTCTCTGTAATAGATTCACAGGGAATTGTTATGCATAGCCAAGAAATTGTAATCGAAAATTGACGATGACTGCATACTACAAGTGATCTCTCAATTTATTGTGACGATCACGTACAATTTCCTCAAATAATATTAACTTAATCAATTCAGTCATCAACTTAGGTACATAATATTACAAAATGCTATTGTTTTTCTCTCGTTTACTCTCAGAAATATCCCGTAGAACATAAACATAATGTCCATTTAGAAAACAAGTCGCCCGAGGCGTTCTCTATAACTTGTAATAAGCTTTTATTGAGCCCAACCGTTCTCTTTATAAAACAATTAAATTTATTTCGTGGCAAAAGACAATTTTGAAGGTGTGGGTCGATTAATAAGAAAGGGCTGTGATTATATTTTCTATTAATTCCCGAAATTGTCAGATTCATTGAGTATTTGAAACAAAGGATAGTCTAACTGCTAGGAGATTTCAATTTTAAAACTACAAGAAAAAGTTGGTATGATCCGGCGCCTATATCAGCCCTGGGAGTTCCAAACTTGTGTGTAAGCAAAACAAAAATTCCTAGTGTTATTTCCTTAAATTCATAGACCGTATTTGCCGAGTAAGAGAACCATGTCATAAAAAGTACCATACGTATAGATTCTTACTTTCATTAAGTACCTACTCCGTCCCTGGGCCCCAAAGTACTCTGTAGGAGACTCCAACTAATTTTAATATAGGGCCTGTCTAAAATACCCTATGCCACTGTTATAAACATGGTGATATTGAGCTACTAAATAAAAAAGATTTTTTAATTTGTGGTATTGCCTGCTTAATGATTGTTCTTATTGTAGACATTCGCTTACAACTTGACCCTTTAATTTCTCGAGCAAGGGCTTTTGTTCGATGCCCCGGTTTGCGCGTTATTTTATTCCGTTAATGGACAGCAAACATTCATCCATTTTAATATAATTAAATTCGCCTAGATTGAATTGCTTTATTTCGTTGTCCCGTTTATGCAGGCATCAAAATGATAAACACCCAACTAATTAACACAGAACTGCTCTAAATGCGAAATGAATAATACCTAATATCAATTAAGACATTAGCTTTTAGTTATGAAACCGGCAAAGTCCGAGTTGAATCTTAAATGTTGGTACCTAACCTACTGTTTAATTTCGCAATATTTACATCAGAAAAACCATATTTCTCGGTAAGCAATATCCACAATAAACTTTATATTAAAACAAAATAAACTTTTTTAATCAGTTATTTTCAAAATTTCCGCGGAAACGCAAATTATCATACTCGTACATCTTATTATTATTATAATTTTAATAAATAACTTGTATCATTATTATAATAATCATTTTATAATTCATTAATCTAAGACGTCGCGAGCACGCCGCACTAGGAACTCATTTCCACCTGATTAGCAACGTTCATTCAGTCAGCAAATCTCGTTTGAACTGCTTCAAAGGGATTTAACAGTATTAAAGGATTTAAAGCTTCTTCTGCAGATCTCTGTAGAAGTTATTATATTACTAATGGAAACATAAATTAATTTTGCAACTGATAAACAACTGGTGTACTTATGTAACGTAACTGTACCTATTTTTGTAATTCTGATTCTCTTTATTATGTACAATACTTGTAGAGTTCAAAATAGTGCTCATTGATTCCTAATGAATAAAAAGTCCGCAGGATTAGGACTCATGCTGGTGGTAGCCTGGCAACATTTCTTTGGAGACGTTCATTAAAATAAAACAAAACATACACTTTGCGTTTCATTAAACAATTGACAGATACGTCACCTGGGAGGCCCCGTTGACAGGTAGTCATTCATTTTGACAGCGGCAATAAGGATATCGAACGAATTCATCATTGTCATAATGAGTTGGTCGATTTTTGACCGAAGAATTGGTAGTGTAGGTACAATAAAGGCCCCTTTACTTCAAAAAAATAAATGAAATACGATGACAAATAAGAAACTAAATGAAATTCTTTTCTATGTAATTCCAAATACGCAAGCTATTGGGATACTTCACTACCTGCTTCGAGTAAAAACGGATTAGAAATTCCACCCTTGTATTCTATCCTTGTAGTTCTCAACTCGTGGACTTTGCCAAGAAGTTAAGATTAAAGTTATGTATGACAAGAATCTCAAGTTTTGCGATATTTGAACAATGTTCTTTATACTTTGAAGCAATGATATTGCACACATTAAAAGCTAATAAAAATCTGTAGGTAGTTACTTACAGTTTAAAATGCTTCTAATACAAATTAATGAACGTTACTTTATATTATGATAGAATTAAAATAAAATCATTGGTAGAATATCATTATTATTTAAAGTAGAAAACTACCAAAGTGCTATTATTATCATTAACTCGTGCAAGACAGATGGCACAGGTGCCACAAATGCTCAGTGCAACAGTGCAGCGCTGCATCAGAGTAAGATGCACAAGTTGAGCTAAACTTCGGCAGTTGCGGTTTCGCCATATTCCCACGATTAAACACTTGCCGAATGTAGAATAAAGTTTACACTGCTGAACCAAGCTGCTGTTTATTACCCGACTGCGCTCAAAGAAGGGTAATATGTTTTCAACGTCTGTATGTATGTATGTTATTCTTTTTCAGCCATGTACAGCCCAAGCGACGGGGCTGTAGTCCGTTTTTTTTAACTTGTCTTATTTTTAAAACACTAATATTCATGTGATGAAATTACTTAAACATTACTAAAAAATGTATGATTTTCTTTACGTAAAACTGCGTGCTACGAGTAAATAGTACAAGTAAAAAAAATGGACTCATATGTACGTTAATTTTTTGGCAGGCTCTACATTTACAACCCAAGCGGATTAAATAGTAAAATATTGAAACGCAACCAATCTCTATTTTTAATAACGATAAAGTCTTATTCAAATACTATGTGACCTTTCAGTTATATAACTCTAGGTCTCAATACCATTCTTACTACCCATTCTAAATATAGGTTCGTTCGACAGTACATAGTGAGATATGAAATTTGCAAGCTGTTACCGGCTGTTCAAATTCGTTATCTACTATACAGTGCTGCACTTTCATACACAGAGCAGGTGTTTTATGTATAAAGATAGCGAACCTTATACGCCCTAAGCCAAAGACCTTTGTAAACTAAAGTATAAGTAACGGGATCTTTTTATTGGAGATAGCCGAAAACAGACTAACCCACGAATTGGAAAGTGGCAATCTATTAATTTTTGGTTTTGTTTTCAGATAAAATTAAATACGTTTTCTTGTATTAAAAGCTATCGAAAAATTGGTGCTGTTATCTACTTTTCTAACAAAGAAATTCTTAGTGTACAACATCATTCATCTATTTAGTTATATCATTTCGATACTAGATGGCGCTTTTTAATCTCATCAATAGACTACATAATTATACAACGACTATAGCTCAGTCAATCAGGTTCGTATATCAAAAATTAAACTTGACGTTAGAAATTAACGAACGAAATATCAAGTGACTCAATAAACCGCAGCTTTAACGTTGGGACAAAATAACGTTAGCCAACTGCGTTAGAATCAACGTTTGGCTACGGTTTGACGAATAAAGTTTGTCACTAGGCTAGAGAGAGGCCCTCTAGCTATGGCAAGAGTATCAGAATAGTTCGTTACACTAACGTTGATTTTGACCAATCCCTTTATTTCGGTACCAATTAACTCCGATAATGGAGCATGTGTATTCAAATAAATGATTTGAAAATTCTGATAGATTTCCTGTTACTAACGGTAATGTTTAATGTTTGTACGTAAGTCCATTTCTTTGGAACGCTCTACAGCTCGATTAGCATGACGGATTTCAACATCGTCGTTGTTTGAAATTAACCTAAGGTACAGGTCGCAATTGATTTTTATGCATAAAAAATCATGCAGTTTTATATTTAAAATAATGCACAGATTAAAAAGTAATTTCGCCATAGTAAAAACAGATTATAAAGTAGTGCTACACCTTTAGTGATATTATCCTCTTGTGTGATCACTTCACGTCCTCACAGGAGTTATGAAATTTTCAAGCTCTTTGGCATTTGATATGCTTATAGTCACATTTTCGATTAAACTCGAGAATAATGCAATAACTACGTAGTTAAAAGTAGTAGTATTTTTCAGTTTTATAATAGGTATCTAATTTAAAGTAGGTTTTTCGTAAGTTAGTTGCCTTATGCTATCCATTTAGGTACTAGTTTTAGTATTTTGTTTGATATTATAAATGGTTAAATTAATAAGCGGTTGAGAAAAGTTAGGTTATTTTTAAACGAGAGTAAGGTTTGTTCATAAACATAGCAACCATCCGTATTGAGTTTACAAGCAAGTTTGACAACTGTGTCTGGTAATCGGCTTAACCCACCTCGCTTTGATGAAAGGCCCATAAATGGGGCATAATGGAGTCCAATACCAGTAGCATGACCGACAAACACACGCCAGTTGAACCGCGCCTATCTCCATAATGAATATAGTTACTGACAGTTCTCACGAATACTCTAGTATCAATGAGCACCATAATACCCGGAAATACCAGAATTTATTTATTATTTACTTGTTTACTTAAATTGAAACGGTATACATACTAATTATAATAATTAAGGAACACAGAAATTCAAGACATTCATAAGTCCCATGGCCCAGATTCTACTAATTTGCAAATGCTTAAATCGGCCAAATGGCGGCCAATAACTCGTAGGTATACGAGTACATACATTAAAATAAAATAAAAAATGCCATATAATTTATGGGAGTAAAAAAAAGTCTTACAGAGCCATTTAAATACAAACCCATACAAAGTATGTAAGAGATTAAATAATATTTTCGCAGTTGTACAAATTGTGAGTCAAACCAACGTAATGCGAACGTTACATGTGACGAAACTCAGTTCGCACTTAAGCGAGCATGAAATTTCCTTTGTTTGGAGCAAAGTTCCCGCGCGTATCAAGAATCATTTCTCTGCTCGCGACCTACTCTGTACAAATTAGAAAATGAAGGCATATAGTTGTGTGTTGTTACTTAAAATTAATGTATAATTTTATTGAAATGGTCGATAATCCAGCTGACAAACAGACGGGCAATGAGCTTCAGTAAAATATTTGTATATCTATTCAAAAGTAAGTTGATTAATGACGACACAGAACGGAATTTCAACAAATTATCATTAATAAACAGAGCTAAACGTGAACGCCACGAATTCGTAAGACAATTTAATTTAAATTAATGAACGTACTAACTTTTCAAAGAAGATTTGAATTGCAAACGAGATTAATATTTTCATTTGGAACTGTACTCGGTCATTTAAGAATTATCTACTATTTAGTTGATGTGGCGAATTGGGAAAAGTCTTGTTTAATCGTCTTCATCGTTTCTAAACTCTTTACACGTGCTCGTATGTCATCCTTAAACCACGTTTATGTACGGAAAAACCAATCCTATTTATTTTACATAAGGTTCAACATCTACTTTCCAAGCTTTCCTTTTAAGTCGATTGTCTTCAAATATAACAGCATTTCATTGCGGAAATTACTATACGAGTAGGTATACGAGTTTTATCAAATTAAGAAATTCGAATTTGGAATCTTTCGTTTCTTTTATTTTCCTTGCGTTCCAACGAATTAACTGTAACAACTGTAAGAGTATCTAACAATATTTGCTTTTAATACAAGATTAAGGGACTTTGAATTATTCAAGTTTATCACTACAGACCCTCATCGCCTGGTATTAAACTACCAGTGGGCACTTACGAGGAGCAAAAATACTCATGCGAATTCTCAGCATTCCCTCCAGTATTGTCAAAGTTGTTTACGGCCAGCGCACACAAGTTTCGCTCATGTGGGTAAAGTACATTCGATCGACGCCCCAGGCCACTACCGTTTTGCCAGATATGTTCCTATTTCAAATTCGAATATAGAAAGGGGTTGCCTAAGAAGAATCTAGAATTTTTTAAACAACAGTTTAAACTCTAAATCATGCTGTATAAGTGAATTGTACAACAACAACATTTATTAAAAAAAGTCATTTTAAAATCAAGAAATTTCGCATTGGGATTTTATCAGTAAACTTGAAAAAACATGTTTTTTTATAGGACAGTAAGTACTCTCTGTATGTTAAATTATATCTACTTTTTACAACTTAAAATCAAAATAATGTTTAACGACAACAATAAAGTACCTACACATTCTAACAATTACTTAATTGGACATCGATTAAATACACTACTTTCTAGGATCATATGCTGTCTAAGTCATAATTAAATCTGTTATTTACTTAATACACAAACGGTTGAAAAAGTGTTACATAAAATTAACAGCTTAATTACGTTTATTTACACGTCATGTGAATACTGGACTCCGGCGATTCCAAATAAAATGATCGCTATTAACGAAATTGAGTTGAAAATGGCGTCCGAAATCGAAACAATCAAATACAAGTCACTTAATTCTTTACAGCGTTCATTATTTTGTTAACAACGTATTGAATGTCATTTCAGTATTTTTTTTTAATTGCCAAATTCTAGGTGGGAATATAATTATAAAAAAAAACGCAATTGTCAAAACCTAGTTTTAATTTAAAAAGCAAACCAACTTCAAGAAGTTAATTGAAAAATATTTAATTTACTCTTGTGGTCGGTGGCAGTACCTAAGGGCGCTGGTCGGCGTATTTAAAACCCTACTAATCTCAAAGTAAATGATAGGTCCCTAAACCGCTATTTTATTTTTTCTACGTATCGTTTTAAAGTTGGATTAATTATTTTTAATTATCATACAATTTTAGAAAAATCTTACTCATTTTACAATAGTAAATAATCATCGTCGCCCATACACATCAGCAACATAGGAATCAAGACAAAAGAAACAAGGAATAATGATGAAGAAAGATGAATGAAACTCTACACCACAGTAGGTAGATATAGGTAAGTGATTTTATTCAGCAGATCACCCTTGCATAAGTTTAGTCTAATCCGCCTTTATTAGCACATCGATACATATTCTACAAAATTATACAGAACGTTGAAATGTAGCGCGAAGTGAGCGACTTGATTAATTTGAATCGTGTAGCGTATCTCCAGAGTTCGTGATTATATCTCCGTGTAATTCCCAACTGGAGTCGCAGTCATTGGATTAGCGTGAATTTCACAAGTTGCCCTTTCTCCTCACGACTCGCTTTACAAAATATTAATTAGTATAATGCCAGTATACTCATGCTGTGATTATGTTTTGTGGATTTCCTAGCCGTAGTAGGCTTTTAGTCGTCTAATTAAATACGTCTTTTACGCTAATGCGCTTATCAGTAGCTATAGACACTGAACAAAGTCAAAATTAACTGTAAACGTTAGTTATTTGCACACAACTATGCAACGAAATTATCACGCAATGTGTTATCGTATTATGTTCCAATAAAGAAATAAATTTAAACAAAGTTGGTAATAAAATATGAAAACCCGGAACAATAAACAATTTTCCTTAAACATTTTATGTAACGACCAACAAGGTAACAAGAGAAGCGAGAAGCTGCTCGTTTTCAGAGTAACTACATAAATCAGAGAGAGCTTCTTTAATATTGAATCCGGTGGCCGGTGACGTCAAACGCGCCGTAAATTTCGTGTCGTGTGCTAGACGCCTTATGTATGTTTTATGTACTGTGTTTATGGGGACCGGCTTACTAAGCTAACAAGAAAAATAAACCCTCGGGAACACTTGACATTATTTCGTTATATTTTATAGCTGCGATGGCTTTTAATATTCAAGACAAAAAAGGCTTTACCATATTAAGTAAACTTAAGGAATTCAATGAGCAAAAATGTTGATACATAATTTTAAACTTAAACACACCTAACTGGTAGCTACCGTGAGTGTTTAAAAGTCCAACGACATCCAATAAGAAGATTGCCTCGTTATTACTCACGATGGCTTTATTTGTAGTTCCTATTTGTACAGCGAGAAGTCACAGATTTCATACTGTATCAGGGAAACATGTTTGTTTTTGAGTCCTGGCTGTGCTTATCGTGTATGTCTATCCCGATTTCAACTAGAGAATCCTTGCGTGGTACGTCTTTTTTTTTATGTTTAACATAGTACCGCGAGCTCGAGAGTTAGATTAAATCTGGTAATGATCGTCTATGACGAGCAGTTTTAAATAGCTGGCCCAGTAGATTTAAGCAATTGCGGCTCGACTGTCATACGAAAGGAGTTTAGGATAGTCGATTCATGTATGAATGTACTCGTAATGTTCATTCATGTTCGATGTATGAGTCGATTCATGTATGGTGATTGTAATCACCCACTGTGCCACTTCAAGTAGTTATGAAGCAGTCAACGCCTACATTTTGAAGCAATTATGAGCGAACCTACCGCCATATACGAGCATCTTGAAGCAATCTGTTTATGCAATTTCGCATGCTGAAAGCTTGTAGCAATATCAGTGTGTATGGCGGCTGTAAGGCTTAAGGAAATGGAGCTTATATCTCTATAGTTAATAGCTTCTACTTAATACAAACCCTAGTATTCGTAGGTAGTTAGATACTAACGTTATGTAATCATTCGTCTCGTTGATGACAGGTGGATAATCGTCAAATTAGCCCCTTAATGGGTTTCATTATTATTTCATTTCCCGTCACATGTCATCGCGCTTAATGCTACAGGGGGTAAGGTAATGGTTAGATAGATATATGTGAGCGATGTATACCTAACTATTTATTTACTGCACTAGAAGGCGGGTTATGTTTATTGACATAGATACTGATGAGACATAGATAGAGATTTCTTTGATACTGCAGCCCAAATGAATTGATAGAGTGTAACACTTAAAGTTTCATTGACTTGACCCCATTGTGGATAATTTGTGACTTTATATTTTTGTCGTTACTACTTTATTCAATCAATATAATTGACTAGTGGTTATCAGCTCAAATGAACACCATGTCAGGATTTAATTTAAAGCAAATGTGTTTAATAAAAATCTCCCTTCACCAAAACATATTACTTAAAACAGTGTTTCATGAAAGAATCAGCAGTTTGCTCTCGAATCCGACTCTAGAGAACCCATTCAAACGTTCAACCGCCGATAAATCGTACCAACAATTCCCAAAGTGTTACAAAGTGAATTAGAATTTCCGATAATCCAATGGGATCGGTGGATCGTCTTCAATTTAAAATTATGCTAAGATTATAATCACGAGCTCCCAAAAGATTCTAATTTTGTCAGCTTAACTTAGCCAGTTATTGTGTCAAGGTGAATAAACTGACGAACAACATTGCAATCATAGTGTAATAGAACCATTATTAACTGAACTACTAATATTTACTAACATGCTTTAGCAACTTTTCTGATGACGTCCGTTCCTTCCTGATGATGGCTAACCCTTATCATCAGCATCAGATAAAAATTCTTCTTTTTGTCAGCCAACTGCCTATAAATTACGAAGCATGTCTCCTTCAGATCGCCCGTATGCTTTTATCGATATACCATAAAAATCACTCTTGTCGCATGATAGGGCTCACATACATCACTGTCAGGTATTAAAAAGCTCTTGAAAGTGCCATACAACGGGTGCTCCCTGTCGCACGGATAAACCCGAGTTGAGAACCCTCGATACTGGACCCTTGATGTCACTTGATGACGTCAACACGTGCGCTTAAGGCGGCAATACACTTGGTCGTACGAATCACCAAATTGAATCAACCAACATGTTTACATCCGCTATTTTGGCAACTATGTCTATTCTACAGGTATTAGGCACCTACTGTACAATATTAAGGCTACTTTTAGAATGTAACCCATTTCCGTCATTTAGTGTTGGTACCTACTGCAGCTGCAAATCTTGTGTTGTAGAGCTTGCCAATGAAATAGCCATTATACATACACGCAAAATGCACCACCTAGTTTAAGCGCAGTGAGTTACAAAACGTTTCTTAATCGAATTCAATCGCCCTAATGTAATTCCGCCTTAACACAATCTCTGATACCGATCAGGGGATTATTGTCGTATTAAATTTCGGCTTATTTTCAACATGATTTGTTAACCGCTCTCGTTCCGCTGGCATCTAAACTGGGCTGGTCCGCAAATCAATTTTTAAAGGTATGGAGTGGTAATCTGTATTTGATCAAGTTTTCATAGTCAAGAGAGTTATGAATATACGAGTGCTGGTTTATTATTTAATAAAATCAGTGGAAAATAATATACGAGTAGGCATATGCAAGAACAAGAACAGAAATGAAAGAAAAAGTTATTTGCTTATCACTGTAATCGTAACACATTTTAATCTAAATTTGTTTGGTTTTCTTAATACATAAGTGCTTTTGATATTAATTCTTAACACAATACGGAGTACTACGGCCCATAAAAGCAATTCTGTACAAAGCACCACCATTAAAGCATGGCTATAAATTAACATTAAAATCTTTTTAAGCCCAAAGCAGAAAGATAATTGTGAATTTCGATAGGGTTACCAACCATTGCAATGGTGTTCAAAATAAAATATTTTCATTAGTTATTTCCTAAGAAGAACTTGAAAACTTTGAAGTTCGCTTTTCAATTCTTTCCTCTATTTATTTTTTTAAACTTAAGTAGGTACAGCACACAAGAAACCTTTTAAAACCCCAACCGAAAGATTGGTTACAATTGGATTGGATAATCCAGGAGCCAATGGTATGACAGGTATTTTTCTGTCCTAATACGGCAAATATTGAACCAAATTAATGAATTCTGTTATTCATAACGACTAAGATGTTGCTTTGATGAAAAGTTTTCAAAAACCTTGAAGTTACTTGTAACCGAAGAATAGGATTTAGAAATAAGTAGGGCTCTATCCATCCTTGAATCCACTCTAAACCAATTTCTAGTACATGAACACTACATACATACTAAAAATCAGCCAAGATTCTACTTTTGAAGGACATTAGGAAGTTTCCACAGGGTTGGCGAGAGCCTATTGTTTCAGCCAAACGGAAAACTACACAAAAGGTGCGCAGTGCCAACCCTAACTTGAATCTCGAGTCGCGTTTCCTCAACTCATTCCGGAGAGAATAAAGCCTATACGCACGCTTCATTTGCGTAATTTGTAAAGAAAGGAAACAGCCATGACTGCTACGCAAACAAACAGTTTTAGCCTAGGGGAGTTCCTGGGAAACCTTTATATTCAAGGATGTGCATATTTTGTATTATATTGTTGCCATGCTCTAAAACTCTGTTCAAAATTCACCTCAAATTCAGAAAAGTTAAAAAGCCAACCAAGTGTGTCGCTTTGTATATTCCTTTGTCTTTTCTATTGTAACCAACAAACGCCAAATAAAATTGTGGTTTCTTGTATAGATTAATATTTTAGTTCTTTTACGGTAAATAGTAAATAATATCCTATACCAATGTGTTAGTTTTATGTTTCCTTATTACAAATACAATACCTATTTGCCCTGCTGGGTATCAAACCATGACCCATCTCGTCGAACTAGACTACGAGATACTCAAAAGATATCTAAATCAGTTTCATAATAATAAATTATTAATAGAGTTCTTCGATACCTCGAAAGTAGAGCAAAAGCCAATCAATATTAATGGATTAACTATAAAACTGTCGATAGTTCGTCTGAAGTTATAAAGAAGTTTTTCTTTGTTATTCCTCTTCACTTATTTACTCCTTAAAACGTAAAGATTTTATTGATGTACTTTATTACTCGTTGACTTCATTGGACAAAAAATGGTGAAAGTTTCAACCCTACAGAACTATATAATACTATAATACCCACCTAATTAATATTAAAACACAGGGTACGTGTGTTTGTCACTGAACTCTTCTTAAACGGCTAGACAGATTATAATTATAAATTGTGATGTATTTTAGGAGTACCGAGTATGGTTTCGAACCACAGTTTGACCCGGTAATTAGTACTAATTTCGAGATACTTGAAGGGACCAGCCAACTATGAGAGTTATGGAAACACCTCTATAGCAAGAGTTGTCCGATATGATGCGCATTTACTAAAGTTAAATGAAAATTTAAGGTCGGCTTTACCTGATGTGGAAAACTCAATAGGAGACAAAATATGTCACAGAACGATGTTTTTCCGGTCTTCTAGTCTATAGTATAAGTACATGAAGGGTTCGATTTTTGAAAAAATTTAAAAATAATGCAACGTACAAGTTTCAGATTTGTAACACTTAAACTTAATGGTGATATCTGGTAGGTACTTGTCCATGTCTATATTATTCTTAGAACTGTATTAAAAATCAAACACCTTGCTTATTAATACTTACATTAATTACATTATTTAGGGCATGTTAGGTCGGTGACAACACGATCGGGGACAATGTTCTAAGGGATTCCGTGTACATTTGGCAAACACCGCCCCCGTAATGGGTGTTCTAATCGCACCGATTGCAGAACACGGTTATACCATACACTAATCAATAATTGGTGCAGGGATTTACTTGAAGACGATAGGATACGAAGAAATTGGAATAGTACTAAACGACTGAATAAATAGTAGGTACCCTTTATCATTTGTACGTAATTGTAAAGTTAGTAGGTATTATATGCGGTTTTTCTTAGTACCGTAATTTATTTATTCTTCACTGCTCCAACGACATAGTGTTACAATAGGCAGGCTTAATGCTAAACAGCATTCTCTGACAGCCAACCTTGAAAATATGCAGAGAACTAATCATCAATAAGTAGTAATTAATAAAAAGTTAGTAGGTATAATAAAAAAGCATATAGCCTCGTAGCCTCAATAGACACGAATACAATGACACCTCATACTTATGACGAAATCCGACCAACAGCTAAGACTGTAGAGCGTTCCAAAAGTGGACATACATACATACACATTCTATGATATTTCTACATGACTCGTATATACGTATAATTACCTCAAAATTACCTTGAGAACGCTGATATAGGTTACATTGATTGTACGAGGCTTGTTAACAATAATTGAAGAATAATTAGTTTCAGCCTCGTTCTGGCTCGTTATGACGCCTCCTTCTCAATTTTGTATGTCAATCTACATACATAATTTATTGCTTAGTATACTTAATTTGATATTTACAAACTACGCAAATTATTTCCATAGCAAAACCAATTGTGGGTAAATCTAATTATCTAGTTACTTTTCGAAAATGTATATACAAGGTGCACCTATTTATATTACGCGAGTAATATACAATTAATTTTTCTCAGGGTTAGAATGCATAAAATGGACTTTTAGCTATTTAGTAGGCTTTTATGTAGGAACTAAATAGATCGTGCCTCTTAGTAGTCCCCTGTTCATCACTGGTCTCTTGTTGAGCTGTCCCGAAGACAAATCACTCGGTCCTGCCGTCCCACAATTAATATGCCGTAATTAGGACGTATGCCCGTGACACTTCGCTAATTGACTGTCAAAAGTTGACAAATATACAAGTGGGATCACCTTTTATTCAATAGTAAACTTGAGCACTATCATTAGAATTTACTCACTTGACCCCTGCTTTTAAATTATAAGAATTATTTTAACGTTTTTTTATAGAAATAATCGAGAAACAAGCAGGATGGAGTGCAAATAAGTGAAAATGAATATGAGTAACCATTGCGGTCTACGTCGCTTTTGATGTCCAGGAAATTGGCACCACACCTTCGAGTTAAAACAATTTTGACGCTTGTTTTTGTACACAAAAATGGCCCAATTGGGTCGCTGTCGCGTCTTAACACCAGGAGAACTAATAATACAATATAGGTCTTTTTGTATGATATCACTGGAAATACCTAAACAACTTTGAAAATAAACTGACAACGGGACGCTCCGTTACGTAGAAATCTTGATTAAAATATATAAAACTTTATAATAACTCAATTATTAAAATCCGAGGTAAGCTGTGAAGTATCAAGTGATCTGATAAGCATAATTCTCTCGTTATAATTAGATAGAAATATTATTTTATTCCATCTTAAAACTCAAGCGGAAGGTTCTAGGCGTTCGAAGCGCCCAAATTTCCGATAGCCGAACAATCTTAAGACACATTAAAATTCGGAATACTTGGGAAATTTTTCGTGAAGTTCCCCAAAGACCGTCGGCAATTACTGCGTTATCTTCAATGCGAATTTCTGAGCGACTTTAAATAGCTATCATTTTCCCGGTGGATTCGGCAAACCTAAATGTTTCAGCTGAAGTACCTAAACGGCTCAGTTAAAGGGCATTACGGTTACTGCCATGTTTGTGCTTGCCTCTTGTCATTCCAATGTGCCATTAGCCGCGATTAAAAAGTCAATGCTGGAGAGTTTAGTGTAACGATTCCCCTTCGTTTTTCATGGATATCTGGTGGGCTAAAGTTGTTACGGATAATAGGGAAAACCGACAAACGACTTTAAGAGGCAAATTGTCACAGTAATTACGCTATCGTGAGCCTTTACAGGGAAATGTTTAGCGGTAACACTAAGTAAACCTGTGATAAACTTTGTTTTATAGGAAAGGTTAATTAGTTTAAAATAGGGTAAATTTCCCGCTAAATTATGAAAATTAAGAGCATACAAACACTTGAGTCAAAGTAGTGGTCGCGAATGACGAGGTTTACTGATAGTATAACGCTGTGGACCGACCTATTTTGACGTTTACTAGGGTTGTCAACTGTTTCTCCGGCAAAGGCAAACACGTTGTTACTTTCCATATTATATGAGATCATTTTTACCTTACTACGCCGAGAGGGTAACGTTTTTCGAATGTAGATTATATACATATACTATACATATACGTAGTGTACCGACACTAAGAGTACTAACTTCTGCGGTCTCTCAACTGCTAATACTCTTTTTAACACCTATCACTAACAGGACCTACTAGCCCATTATTGGCACCCCTCTATGGTCCTTCTCAAAGTTTGTCATGATGACCATGGATGGCAGGCGATGGCACTGCAAACTCGTTTGCAATTTTCATACCATAAAAATATACTTCAAGTGCTATTCAACCCTATGGAGTGTATTTAGCCCGCGTTTCATATTCATAAAGTAAACCCGTGTTTGCTACATGTTCGGGTTGAAGAAACTGATTAGCTACTCATTACTTGGTTTGTTAAAGTTATACATGACGTAAATATATCTAATTTGTATATTAAAGTTCATAATTTCGCATAAACCATTTGGCCAACAAAGGTTCTCTTACGCTCTTGAAGTGACAGAAAAAGTTAAAAGATCAAAAAGATGAAAGATATCTACGCGTTAAGTGTTGTAAATTATAATACTCTAATGTTTTTGGGAACACAATAAATAATTTATAAAATGTGTCTAAAACACGTCTGCCTGCCTGTATCGATGACAAGTTCCGAAAAAGTATAATTTTGAAACTATATTGGGTATTAAATTCAAAACAAATTCTTAACTCATAATTCCTTAAATTATTAGATATTATTTTAGATTTATTGATACACTAGGTAAAGATTATTTAGATTCGAGAAATATGTAACAAACCTTTATAGTATTAGTAGGTACATAATATATGACGGAGAAATAATAGGAATATTCCGTCAATACATCCTAATTTTGGGGCTTTGACGTCTTTATTTACACAAACTCGAAAAGTCAAGTCGAGAAAAATCAATTTATCTTCTGATACTGTTTGTTGTTTGTGTTGGCAACGTATCGGAACGTTTAAAAATGGAATTGGTTGTGGGAGCTAATGTACCTGACAGCGATTCTTGATCCGGTTTTGCGACGCTCGGTCAACATAATCTTCGGCAAGGCTCTTAGGGTCAAAGATTAAACAATAACATAGAACAGATAACTTTATGGCCTCGGGTTTGTTGGTATTATACTTAGGTTTTAAGAGGACTTGTGTGGCTCATTTAGATATATTGTGAGCCTACCCTAATTTTTTGGCTACTCCAGCGAGCGGCAATTGGAGTACAAATAAGTTATTGAGTACTTCAAAGCCAAATACTTCGACCTCGCTTTACGATTGTTATCTAAAGATAATATGAACAGAAATAATGAGGCATAAATTAATTACATTTCGCTCTGAAAATAAGGAATTTTTTACAGGAATATTTTATTTTCAACATTCAGCTTCATGTTTTGCAAATCTCATGTGAAATTTTCAAAAATTCCACGCATTACAAATGGACCCCCTGTGCAACCAAAACACAAACAAAGTTGACGATTAACTTTAACAGTTGTTGCTAATCGCATGCAAAATTGGTTATCATTTACGATTGACAGTATTGACAGAAATCGAAGCTATCGCGTCCGACAATAGCCGCCCACAGTTTCATTGAGTGGTCATTTCAGTCTCAATCGCCGTGATTTCCATCTGTTTCCACCGCAAAGCCAATAGCTTGATTGATTTCCAGCTAATTGAGCGTTTCCGTCAGTCAGTATCTGACTTTACACACTACATAAATTTAGCTTACTTTATGTACTCTCTATATTTTGTGTTAGGAAATATATTTCGTGTAAAGTCATTAATACACGGACTTAAGTTTTATTCATTAAGCAATTTTGGAATTAAATTAAAAATTCAGAGAAGTAGGTACAACGAAAAGTTAAAACAAGTAAAAATTTATTAATATTTTATAATTCAAAACGTTGTTAGGAAACGAGCATTAAATGGTTAATTTATTCACTCTAAAAATACCGATAAAAATCTTGTACGAGCCGCTTTAAGTACGTAGGTATCTATTATATAAGAACCTATCAATTTACATAATTATTACCGACGCTGGTTATAATCTTAGTTTTTGATAATATTTAAAAGTTAGGTATTTTAACTCTAATAAGTAGATATTAAAAAACTTAGCAAATAAATATCGGAATTAGAAACGTCTATTCTGAACTCAATGTTCAATCTTTGACCAGCAAGAAATGGGGACTTCTCCTGACTTATTTCCGGGGGTACTCGTTTGGAATAAATAAACAACCAACAACTTATATCCTTGACTTGTAATTCTCCTTTCGATTCCATCTGCTAATGTGAGGGTAAATAGGCTTCTTTGCAGTACTGCTGCTACTTTCCATCATGTGGTCAAAATCGATACATTAACAATAGGTTACTTGAAAAATGACGTTCTGTATAAAAATACATCAATATAAAGTTGACCATGATCATGCCCAGTCTCAAAACTTTCCCTCTTTTTGTAGATAATTTCCTCATTTACCACAGACTATAAAAAAAGAAATGGAAATTTCAACAAAGTATAACTCGCTATCAAATAACAAAGCAATAAATACTTTACCGTTAGTTACTTTCCACTGAAGAATTTTAATAATTCTAATAATGCTATAAAGCTTAAGCTTCCGTGTTCCCTTTTCTATTCACTTGTTCGCGGAAAATACTCAGTGAAAGCGAATGATTGACTTCATTAATCTTCGACTCATGTTGATCGAGCAAACCCTTCACTTCCCTTTGAAATTCAAAGATGTTTGAGGACAAGAGACTGTCTATCAAACGTCGAACATTTTATAAGAGTTGAAACTTTATGACTGAGTTTATACTACCTATAGATAGAAGGGCTGCTTTTGATGTAAAGATATTACGTTTTAAATCTATTTTATTTACTTTACGAAAGCTAAGATTTGGGTTTAAATGCCAGGTTAGACATGATATGATAAATATTAGTAGGTAGGTACATGATGGGTCTCTTGTACGACAGCTTAATTTCTTATCTGTACAGAAAAATCTAATTCAAATTAATTTAAAGTTATTTTGACTCTATTTTTTCTACAATAATTGTCTCTCCTACTTATTTCTAGGTATCTATCTAAACTACTTACCTACTACTACCTACTTATGTCTATCTAAACCTGCTTTACACATAAAGAGTAAACATACTTATGAATCTACTATCTACTTGTACGTTTTTTTAATGAAACATTAAGGAATCTTTGAGATAGATACAGAACCCTCCGGCTCTAAGCTATCTTTAAGAACTTATGGAAACCACGCGGATGTAACTTTCGTCGTGGTTCTTCTTTCATCGAATCAATTAGCATACGTATTCGAATGGAATATTTAAATGTAGAATTATAATCAATCAATTGTCTAGATTAAATACTTAATAGGACACCACACCTAACAACAACTTAATTAAACAAACCAAGACCGCCAGGTATGGGTTGAACCTAAAGTGTGTTTACACACCCCAAATTGTAATTAGAAGCCGTCTATCAAGTTTGAAGGGTGTCGTCCCACGGTCGATCATCAATTTTCTGTGTACAGTGTACAGGCCAATCTATCGTATGCTAAATATTAATTGGTTACCCCAACATCGGCCTTATAATTACAAGCACCATTCGTGATAATTCTCAAATTTCTAGAGGTTCAACGGTCAAAGTGTTTAAACGGGTTATATTATTGATCAGATCACAAACTCGTAAGTACGTATCTAATCAATGGGGCGGCCAATTAGGAGGCTGGGAATTCGTTTTCACAATAAAGCATAATACCGAATCAATATTTATTCACCTGTTGGTATATTTACAACAACACCACGATAATTGCGTGTGCAAAACAAAATGTGTGCATAAGAAAACTAAAATGAAAAGTCGAATTTGTCGTAGCGGTAGCGTAGCAATCCTACTTGACTCTGTAAACAACCCGCGTAGCATGTCTACGCGCTAACGTCGACGCTAGTTCAATGAGAATGTAAAGTTGTCGTGTTAATTAATGATAATATTTAAGTGTGAAATTAAAGCACGGCTTCTAGGAAAAGGCTACTAAGGAATTAATAATGACATTAATTGCACGCCTGGAAATAAAAGAGCCGCATTGAATTTTGCGTTATTAAAAACATTTGATCAAAAATATTAAACTTTTTAGAAATTTTATAAATAAAGCTAGCCCGCGGGTGACAGGGGGTGATGCATGAAAGTCTGTTAGCTATTAAAAAAGTCACAGTTTCAATGGCATAAATTTTTTTAGAGAAAAAACAAATATAAAGGATTACATTCCCACGTAATAAGATAAATATTATAAAAGTAAGTATAAACATCGAAAGCTTTCTTAAAACAAGTTACGAAATTTTATTTTGTATAAAATCTACTTGAGCATCTATGTTTGAAATCGCATATTATTCATAACGTCCTTTTAATTCTCAAACCTTAGGTAAATGCACTATGTAGGTATATTCGTATTATTTGGTAGTTAACACCAAATTTTTGTTTGCATTTAATTAATAAAATAAAGACAAATTCAAATGACTCACTTACCTACACTGTTTTGTTATAAGTACAAGAAAATAAAGTAAACATAATAGTAGTAGTAAACATAATAATTACTTAATAATAAAATATAAAAATATATTTTTTCTGTTTGATAGCCAATAGCCATGTATAGCCTTTGTTCTTCTTTTCGGAGAGCCATTAAAAAAGAAGATTACAATAAAACAATTAATCGCTTAATCTGGACAACTTTACGAGAGTTAAATAATAATTGTATTGTATAATTTTACGCCCTCATTTTTTTAAAACTTGCCGAACTCAAGCGTAACATAATAAGTACCTACGCAATAACCAAACGCCAAATGACTATGTCACAAACGTCGTACATTGTATAATGTACCTCTACAATATTAAAAGCTATTAAAATAGTTCCATATAGTTAATTAAGTATAATCTTAGCACCTTGCTTGCTTCTAAGGCCTTCAATAGTTAGGAATACTTATTAAATTTGCTATACTAATTAACGTATAGTCCCTTTAACTTGTTCTATTTTTAAAACAAAGATATTCATTTTCTTCTGCTTTTGTGAATATTTTATCATATTTGATATTGAAGTAGTGAAATAACTTAAAGATTACTGGAAAGGTGTAAATAATATAAAAATATGTGATTTCCGTTACAAGGTTTTCGTAAAACTGAGTGCTGAAAAGGACAAGATAAAAAATGGACTGTACTCTCCACTTTGTCAACTAACTTACAACTAGAAATAACATCATAAGATGGCAGTCATACTGTTGACAATATAAAAACAATTACAAAAAGTACTTTGTTGGAATAAAAAACAAATGCTTATAAGGCTAACCTATAAGTCTTAAGTAACTAAAAGTTAGGAGTTGCGTGGTCACCCAGTGACAAAACTCCTTTTTAATAATCATTAAAAAAAAGAACTAAAAATAAAAAGTAATACAAAAATATGGAGATAAATCGGTCATGAACGGCTTTGAAATTAATAAAAAAACATTTTAATCACCATTCCATCAAATTGTGATCATTTATCACATATTATTAATATGATGTATGAAGTTGTAACGTAACTAAATTATGAAATGAAAAGATCCATACTTTACTTTCGAGTAAAGTTAATATTTTTTTTAAATAAGATAATTTTGGTAAACGCACACATCTTAATCCAAATAAAAAAGTTAAACGAGATCAAATAGAAAAATCGCTTTCGAGATCGTTGAATAAGATATTTTTGTTTCGCTATTTTTTTCATCTTGCATCTCGCTAAATGTTAAAATTTATAATTATGTAACCAATTTGTCAATCGAATCAAACCTATTCAATTATGGATTGTATAAAGTATATCTACGAGATTAGATAAAAATCAGATTAATTAATTAAATGCAATCAATAAAGTGCGTTGTTTAATAAAATTGATTATTTCTATGATTTGATCATCTTTACAACATACTCGTCAGTACTAAAACCCTGCTAATCAACTACTTTATTTAAAAATAATTTTGGACAAAAGTTCTAAATTAAAACTTGTAACAGTTTAACGTACGACTACGAGGTAAACACAAAAAACTAGTAGGAAATCGATGGAAGTACTCATTAAATGACAAATTATAGCTAAAGCTTATCATAGTTCAGTCCAATTAAAAGGAAATTTATAATTTAGTGTTGAGTGTTTTCAACTCAACATCGCCATTCTCAACAGTCTCATTCTTTGGTACCAGATCTTTGGTAACATTATCATCGGTACCATACAGTTCTCCTTGCAGTAAGACTTGTATCTCTTTCAGACTCTTGCCCCTGGTTTCTGGCACTACGAAACCAGAGAAAACAGCTCCAACAAACGCTATAGAAGCGAACATCCAGAAAACAGCATACAAACCCCACGATGACTTGACAAAATCGTATCCCTTAGTCACCACCATAGACAGACATCCGCCGAATATGTTGAGAGAAGTCATCGCCACGTCTTTCACGTTTAGAGGAAATATTTCGGCAGTGACTACCTGCAATAAACATTTTTGATTGGACAAAATAAACTGTATTGCCAGAAACCACAACTTTAGCTAAAGCGACATCTATATTACTTAAAAGATAACTCTTCAAAACCAAGGATAGGTTTATGATTGCGTTGATAGTTTTATCCTAGGGGTCGCTAATCAGTTCATAAGTTTGTTACATATAAAAGTAGTAGAAAAAATAGTCATTTGAGAGGCGATAATATTCTAAAGTATGCAACGGCAAATATTGATTATGAAAATTCTCATTGCTCAACAACGAAAATTTTTCTAGGATAGGTAAAGAAGTCATAGGTTTAAATAAAAAAATACACTCATGATAAAACACGGTTTGATAAACATTATCTAACAATTCGAACGTTTTAACAATGAAATATTGTACACTCACCATCGTGATAGAGTTGAAACCGACTGTGGAAATGACGTTGGCGAGTATGATGCATATGAAAGCGACGTAAGCGCCAACCACCCACGGCTCGTGGTCCGCACTGCCACTGTGGAAGTAGTAGCCAACTACCGCCAACGTCACTCCCACACCGAGGTAAGAGTACACGAGTAATGACACCCGCCCCACGCGGTCCACGAAAAATGATGAGAGGAAACCTGCAAAAAGAAGGTTGTATGTTCCGTACATAGCCAAATGCCCTTTCCTTCGAATGCACACGCCAATCGCTATCTAAAAATGTATGGGAATGACATTAGGTGCGGAAAAAAATGGCGTAAATAAATATAAAATAACGGTATAAAATTTTAACTTACTGACAACAAATCTAACAGCTGCAAACACTAAAAGAGCCGTGGATTTAGTGAACGGCAAATTGGCATTCTCGATGATAAGCCCCAGGTACTGTTGAATTGTCACTGTGCCTGTTAGTATTTGAGTTACTTTTAACCCTAAAAAAAGAAAAAATATTATCTCTGCCTCTCCATTGTTTGTCTCAGTTTAGCAGGTCGGGACCACCTCTAAGCATCTCTATAGCTTGACGTTACTTAAGAGTTTTTCGGCTGGTTTTCGGGACTTGTCAATAATATTTTACTTACCAGCCGCAATGATAATAGCTCTACGATACTGCTTGCCACTAAATAGTTCCCAAACAGAACTCGACTTTCGAGTTTCCTTCTCCACATCAGCTTGCAATTCGCGTAACTCACTTTCGAGTTCCTGAAATCAGACAAAAATTAAACTGTTAACTATCACGGTATTAATAAAAAAATCCCAAGAATTTTTAAAGCTAGTATCTATATTTCTATAATTTTTAGTGTCACGTACCTCACCAGTTTTTCCACCTAAACGCGACAACCCCTTCCTAGCGCGGTCAATCTTTCCTTCTTTCAAGTGATAGTATGGAGACTCTGGCATCCATAGCCCCGAAACCAAAAAACATAACGGCAGCGCAAGCAGAGACCAGTTCAGGGCCGCATAAGACAGAAATGGGCCCACGGACATCACCATCAATACACCAAAATTGAACGTAAATCTTGTGATAGCGGACAGAGATGCCCTCATGTCCTTGTTGCCTATTTCAGCTAAATATATTGTTGCTACCTGGAAAATTTATAAATGGAATTCGAAAAAGGTTTTACAATTAAGTATATATTTTATTCAAGGGCTGAAAAGATATTAAATGTTAGGTGTTGCATTGCCAATTTTCTTCGATAAGACGATGATATTTTCCATCAATCGGACCCTGTTCTTTTAGGAAATTAAATTAAATCTACTATTTTTCATATGCCAATTCCCATCTAATTGTACGTACCTACTTTAATAATTATTGGTTCCACACTGACCATTCACAGAGTCACACCTTATAAACATACTAACGTAACATGGGGTTTTCCAATAAGGCTTCCAATAAGGCTTTAACTTTTATACAGTTTTACTCGGACGCTTATTCGGAATCTCTATTACTTTGACCCATTCCGTAGTGTTCCACATGAGGTAGTCCAGACCTTAAATATTTACCTACTTTTAATAAATGGTTTGTTACAAGTATAGAAGAAAATTACTTACATTTGCAACCATACCTGTGCCGAAGCCCCAAAAAAACTTTGTGGCATATAGCATCACAGGTTTGGTGGCGGACAGTACCATTATCTGAAATTTAAAATTTATAGAAAATATTATGATTTATAGGAAAGGACTCGGCCATAGGACAACTTTAGTTGTATTTTTTTTCAAATACAGATGATAATAAAAACTGCCAAAAAACATTTTTTATAGTCGTATACACGTAGATACTTATATTACGTAAGTACCTATATACTTATTTACTTTTTACAACGTTGACATCGTTATTATTTAATGCAAAAAAAAAAATTAAAAGAATCAGTTATGTGAGTATCCTTCATCTATCCTGAAGTATTCTTTCTCGCAGATAGAAAACAATAAGTAAATTTTTACCGTTCCTAAAGTCATAGGCAGTGAGCTAGCCAAGAGGGCAGTTCGTCTTCCAAGGGCATCCGAGATGAACCGGGTAACAAAACTGCCAGCCATGAACCCAGGCGCGGTCGAAGTTAACATCCAACCGATTTCATCCTGAAATTTAATCAAATCATGATTTTTTTTATTTGTAAAGACATAGGTACATATTATATGAGATGGTGATATCGAAATTGTTTCCTACTATGCTTTGCCAGTCCAGGCGTACAAATGTCTAATATATAGGTATTAGGTACTAACTAATACGAATAATTACATTAATATTGCTAAATTAACACCGCAATAATTGTCAAATAAAATTAAAATTAATTGAATATAAATAAATAACAATAAAATTTAAATTAGATTACTACAGTTATCCGAAATTAAATTAATTATGACGTCTTCATATTGCGGTAGCTGCCTGCAGTCGGTGGCTCTTTTGCGAAGATTTTTGACTATTTGAACTACGCAAGACATATTATATATTTCTTCTATCGAGATTCGCTGAATTAAGCACGCGCTTTTTATCGAAACTTTATAAATTATGGACATGTTAAAAAGTCAGACCAAAAACTATAAGCCCAGTCTTAAGAACAAAAAATAGTGAGGTCGATTTTTTTATTTTTTTACGATTTGACGTATGCCATTAAGCCTGGTCTGTCGAGCAAATTCCGATTCTATATATTTATGGTCTAAGGTTAAAAAGTGGGAATGCGTTTTTTAAATAACTCCAAGAAAAAATAAGTTAAGTAACTAAATACTTCCACTTACCTAGGTAATGCAATAATATAGTACTTTATATAGATTATAAACAACATAATTATTTTGGGAAAGTTTTAGTTTTAGCCATAGGCTAACTTTTTTGAAACTTTTGTTTACAAAGAGCTAATTATCATACCTGACTCATGGGAAAGTTGCTTTCGTTTTTAGCAAGTTTCGGTAAAACTGGCGTGGGCCATCCCGAATACGTGCCCATACTAGCCGTGACTAGTGATACTGAAATACGAAAATAATGTAAATTATCATAAATTATTAAATATAATTTTTAATACTTCCTACTATAAAGCATTTTTTGAAAGTCGAAAAAGTTCTGTCATCATTTCAAAAAATTCGTACAGTACGCGGTCTTGGAAGAAACGGCAAGAAAATCCCAAGGAGTTTTTATCCTATATCTGCCCTAATATTTAGCATATAAATATTCATCCAATTTATCATTCTGATTCGTCCTAGCAGTACTATGAGTCGATATTAAGATAGTAATAAATTAGGTACATTTAATTTTATAACTATAGCTTACTTTCCGACGGAAATAGAGATAAATAGCATTACACTTAAACTATCAATAGACATAGATAACTAAATAAATTACCTACGGTACAAAAATATCAGTGGTAATGAAAAAGTGAGATAACATACCTGCAATTGCAGTCAAGTACTGTACTGCTCTTCCTCGAATCATTTTCTGGAAGAAATATTACGGGATTAAGTATAAATTATTTCTTACAATATTTACCTTTAGGAATAGGTACTTACAAAATAATGTCGAGAGCACTAGGAATCTTTTAGAACAATTATTAGTGTAGTTGCGAACCGACATCAAGTGATCAAATCATTAAAGGCATGAGGTTCCACTTAACGTGCAGTGAACAGAAGTAGGTAGGTACTTCAAATAACTTCCGAGAACAGAATTAACCGATAAGAGAAGCATTAGGCATGTAACAACAAAGGGTTCTCTGTAATAATTGTGCTTACTATCAAAGTGTTACTATGTAGTTCTCATTAGTCGAGCCAGCATACCGGTATAGCCGGCCGGTATGTTATATGTCTAGAGAGCTAATGTACAAGTAACGACAGTCGCGGAGTATGGATAAATTGTTATTAAATACTTCGGCACTCACGTATTATAGGTATAACCATGTCTAGAGAATCTAGAAACTCAACACTCGACGTGTATTTAACATACCTCCAGCAAATTAAACAGCGCCAATGAACAGTAAAGGATTATCTTGGAGTAGGAGGTTAATTTAGCAAATCGTACATTTCATTTATTACGTCATTTTATTTATTGATTGAAATGTTATAGAGCAGCTGCATTACTATAAATAAACAGGGACCAGTCTTGCTTCAGACTACGACAACAGCTTCGAAGAAATCAAATCTAATCTCTTTAATACCTAAAAGATAAAAAGATACACCAGTAGGTAACATTATTAAAGTTACGAGGCCAGATTATTAGGACAGATCCAGATAAGGTGTCTGGGGAAGGTGTATGATTGATAAAAGAATAGACGAACTTATGTAAAATCAGGCAGTCACTACCGCCCAAGGACATTAACAACAATAGCCAATGCGTTGACCACAAAAAGCCGAGAATACGAATAAGAAACATTTAATTTTATTTCGTCAAATAAGCGTTACTTTATAGCTCGTGCACTGTGCCCATAAAAAATCATTCCCATCAGTCTCCTAACCAAGTGCCTTCTATCTAAAATGTTTTATGGACACCAAAGCTGAGACTAGTATCCCCACTTTTTAGGTTTATATAGACCCTACATCACCCAATAATCACGTTAAAATATTAAAACGCCTGAGAAGATGCATCATTAGATGGAAAATTACACTGTCTTCCACCGACATTAGCAACAATTCATATGCATCTTAACATCCATGAATTGTTGGCATAGATGAAAAAAGTACGAAGAAAACTGGATATTAAAACAAGAATAGCTTGATTAGCCTTTGCCACATTATAATTGAGAAAGAAATCACTGGAAGAAATCCAAAATACCTCAATGCCTGAAGTCGAAGGTATTCGAGCAGTGTATGTTGCCAGAGATGGCATATGGATCCGAGACGTGGTGCTTTACTATTGGTCTCATGCAGAAGCTTAGAGTCGCTCAACGGGCTATGGAGAAGACTATGCTCGATATTTCTCTACGAGACAAAATCCGAAACGATAAAATCCGTAGACAAACGGGCGTAACCGACAATGGAAGTGGCAATGGACTGGTCACATAGTTCGGAGGACCGATGACGGTTGGGGGAGAAAGGTTCACGAATTGAGACCACGTCTCGGAAAACGGAGTGCTGGACGACCCCGACCAGGTGGACTGATGACCTCAAGAAAACAGCGGGAGGCCTGCGTCCAGCAGTGGACCAGTTTAAAGGCTCTTAGATAGATAGAGAGTACCACAGTAAGTGTACATGAATACATATAAATTAGTATATGACGGCTTAGCAATTCCGCGGTTGAGGGTTTAGTTTACATAGTATTTTTTTATCCCTATTTCAATTAAGTTAATCACTCTTGACAAAAAGTAGAATTATATTCTTAAATATCCCTATAAAATCGCTTTTTCAAAGGTGAAGGTGAATCGATTTACGTACGGTACCTATTTAGGTTTCTTTTCTTACCTTACTTTGAAATTCAAACTCGGCTAAACCGGAAGTAAACAAAGTTTTTCTTTTTTCCTAAAATTGTTTTAATGCCATGTTATTCTTTGGTTAGGTTACTAGCACAGACTACAAAACCAAATTACAGACTATCTACTGCCACTGTCATAATTTCGTTACGTACTTACTAGTCACTACCACAGACTATGATACTAATACTTAAAACTTACTATCATACATAGATCAAAGTAATATAATAAGGTAACTATCATAGATCAAAGTAATATAATAATGCGGGTAAGCCACAAAGCATGACTGTAACTATATAACCTGTGGCGTGTAGTTTGAAAAAAAACAAAGCCATAGATTACAAATTGTAATCTATCTGTCTCTGTGCTCTGTCTCTGTCTGTCTCTAAAAAAAAGCTAAAAGCTGTCGTGTGGCATGTTGCTTGGTGTAGTTTATAACTTAAATTTATAATTATTTTGATATTGCGTCGCGATGTCAGAGCATGTTTTACCGGCCGAAGAGCCGATAAGATTTGTGGCACCCATAATTCAAGATAATCCTACAGGATGGGGGCCTTGCGAAATGCCGGAACAGTTTCGGGACATGCCCTACCAGCCTTTTAGTAAGGGGGATAGGCTGGGTAAAATAAGCGATTGGACCGTAGTGCAAGATAAAAAGTACCAGAGTAAGTCGATTATAATTTTTGTATTTTATGCCTGAATATTTGAGAAATTAGGTTACTTAACTATCATTTTGAGGTTATAGACTGACATCAGGCTAATCAAGTAGATTTTGATAACTTTTCTAAGAAACACATATTACTTTCTACTTGATTTTTGAATCCAGATAAGTATGCGTCCCAATTCGGAGCTGGTTCTTCGTACGCTTACTTCCACGATGAAGATGAGAGTTCATTCCATCTGGTTGACACGACGCGAGTGCAGAAGCCTCCCTACCAACGCGGTCGAGCTCGCGGCCAACGCGGCAGAGGCGCTAGGGGCGCTAGAACTCCTGGCGGGATGACCACTCTCAATAAGGTATGTTTATACAGAGTGAAAAATTTACAATCTTCATCCAAAAGAAAACCTAAATTGTATAGGTAATTTATTCATTTACTCACTTAGCGTAATGTTTCTAATGGTGCATAAGTGCTGTAATAATTATGTCCTATTGGATTTGAAAAAGCTAAGTCTTTATATAATTATACACATACATAACTTTTATACAAGTAAATCTAAAATAAGCCACTATAAATTTCTTAAAAAACTTGAGGCTTGACTTGACTTTTTTCGCTTTAGCAACGTGATCGCAAGTTGGGCAAGAGATGGGGCCAAAGAGGTGCTCCCATGAAGATTCGTGATGCATCTGTCACTGTGAGACCTACATGGGTCACTATTGAAGACATGGACTTCCCACGTCTTGCAAAGTTGTCATTGCCAGGGATCAAAGAAGGTATATGACTATATGTTATTACTTAATTGATTGAAGCTAGAAGTCTATTGATGCTTGTCTTAAAGTGGAAAAATAATCCATGGAAAGTAAAGCTTACAGCTACTTAGATAAATAAGTATTGTTTATTTGAATTATGTAGTAATTTGGGTATACAGTAACTGTTAAATTACACTTTCCCCTTTTTATTTTCTCCAGTAGGCATCTTTTTTATTTTGTATACATATACTCTGACCTCACATTTTATTGTTTTATATAACAACTTGATCCAATCTGTGGAATTATTTGCGCTCATTGTTACAATCACACATGACAACCAATTTTATTTTTCAGGTGAAGATATTGTGTGCTGTGGTACATTGGAGTACTATGACAAGGGCTATGACCGTGTTAACGTCAAACATGAGAAGCCTCTGCAGCGTATTGACCGTATCTTCCATACGGTAAGCAGTATATCATTTTATTCCATAGGTGTATATTGTATAGCTTTAGTAAATGTTTATCAACCATACTACTATTCAAAGCAAATAAAATATATTTATCATAATGAGAATAATATGTCATCATATTATCACTCAAAGGAATCAGTGGCAAAGAAGTTTTTAATTCTACAATTTTGCATGATGCTTAGACTTCACCAATGTCTTGAATAATTGTATCGTACAGCAATCTTTTACCTGTTTGTAAACCCAGTGAGGTGGAAATTTGAATACTCGTATAATCCTACTGTGAAGGTCTATGACTATATAGTGTATATTTTTTATACTAATATGTATCTTTTGCAGGTGACTACTACAGATGACCCTGTGATCAGACGCCTGAGCAAGACAACAGGAACAGTGTATGCTACCGATGCCATCCTGGCCACGATCATGTGCTGCACACGCTCCAATTACTCCTGGGATATTGTTATTGAGAAGATTGGTATGTCTATGTTAACCACTTGTTTTATTTATTAATGTTTATTCTCATGGGTTACAAAGTTAGCAAATTCACTTACATGACTACAATGTATTTGAATTAAATTCCATTCCATTTTTTATCTTAATCTCTGATTAATCTCTAGTCTAAAAACTACAATCGAAATGTGTGTGTAACATGTCCACCAAGGCTTGGAAGAACTTACTGCCAACTACTGGACGCACTCTCTATAAATTACTTAGAATCAACACAAACCACCGAACTATGTACGCCATAGACTATAGAGCTATGAGTAATCATGATTTATACAAAAATACTGATATTGTTTTCCAGGCGACAAGTTGTTCCTGGACAAGCGCGACAACACGGAGTTCGACCTGTTGACGGTGAACGAGACGTCGGTGGAGCCGCCCGCCGACGACGGCAACTCTATCAACTCGCCGCGCAACTTGGCGCTTGAAGCCACTTTCATCAACCACAACTTTAGCCAACAGGTATAGTCATCACTGTAACCCATAACTGTCCCACTGCATGGCTCGGGTCTCCTCTCACAGTGTGAGGGGTACAGGTCATAGTCCAGGTATAGTTTATTAAAAAGGTCTTGTTGTAATGCAGACATAATACATTATGTAGAGTATGGTAACAGGGCTAGTAATGGTTATTTTTTACTGGTGTGATGTATAACTACTACCTATCTATAGTATAGATAGTGTAAAGGAAACTGTTCAATGTATTAATTCACCTCATTACTTATATAGCAAAGGTTACTTCCATTATTAGGTTAAACAAAGCTGATAGTAAATGTAGATGAATTTTAATTAGGCGGATAAAGTTACTAGGAATTTCTTATTGCAATAACTAGGAATTTCTTATTGATTTTTCACTACATAACTATTAAAATAATGTCCTTTTTATTAATGTCCTATATTTGTCAACTTTCAAAAGGTGATTGTAGAAGCCAAGTTTAAATAAATTTAGCTTATTTTTTATGGTATGTTCCAGGTGTTAAAGTCTGGTCCTAATGAGCCGAAGTACAAGTTCCCGGAGGCCAACCCGTTCGTGTCTGAGGAGGAAGAGGGCGAGGTGGCCTCGGTTGGGTACCGCTACCGCAAGTGGAACCTTAACAATGGTGTGGTGAGTAAATTGTAGGATTCATTTTGAATATGTCCAACACTTATGAAAAAACGTCTTATATCAAGTCAGTAGCTAAAGTGATTACAGATTTTATATAAGTATTGAAAAAACACTGTTACTTAGTTTCCAACTTAATATTTGGTTATATACAGACATTAACGGGAAATAAGAAACAGAACAAAATTTGTATTTTTTTAACATTTAATGTAACATTAACGGAAAGTAAGGGGAGAAACGGAACTAGATTAAAAAAATACGAGCACAAGTGAATTGTTGATGCCTATATCAATAAAATTATGGTTTTGAGTAAACTCAAATTAGCTATTTGAATTAAATAAATTTTCATACCTGTCCTTGTTGACTAAACTAGACAGTTATTAATCAATACAACTTACATTTTGTTTAGGTGTTGGTAGCACGTTGCGAGCCCTATATCAATAAAATTATGGTTTTGAGTAAACTCAAATTAGCTATTTGAATTAAATAAATTTTCATACCTGTCCTTGTTGACTAAACTAGACAGTTACTAATCAATACAACTTACATTTTGTTTAGGTGTTGGTAGCACGTTGCGAGCATGACGCAGTGATGCAAGGTCCGCAGAACGAGACCCAGTTCCTGTCGATCAAGGCTCTCAACGAGTGGGACTCGAAGTTAGCCAACGGAGTCGAGTGGCGACAGAAACTAGACACCCAGCGCGGAGCTGTGTTAGCTAACGAACTGAGGAATAACTCGTGTAAACTGGCCAAGTGGACTGTACAGGTAGGTTTCGAATACTACAAATTTAATAATGTAAGATTGTTGCGTGTGTAAAATTAAGAGTTATTTGTATAAAATTTTGTAGATAAAGTTAAAACGGCAATTTAATGCTTTCTCAAATGAAATTTAAATTTATTTCATCCTAGAAACTAATAGCCCACTTTCATATTCCTAAACATGTAACAATCACAATATTTTTCTGGAAATATCAATTAATATTTTGTATTTTAAAATTGCATACATATTTTACTATACTGTTTAAATTACTACAAAAGAGTAACTTATAAAAGTGTGTGGTTTCTTAAATACCTTTCAAAACGATTATCCCTAGCTATTCTTATAAAATTCGAGTGATATCTCCAACAGGCGCTGTTAGCCGGTTCCGATCAGATCAAGTTCGGCTACGTGTCTCGAGCGCAAGTCCGCGACAACTCTCGCCACGTGATTCTCGGCACGCAGCAATTCAAGCCGCACGAGTTCGCCGCGCAGATCAACTTGTCCATGGACAACGCCTGGGGCATACTGCGCTGCATCATCGATATTTGTATGAAGCAGAAGGATGGTAAGTGTTATAATTAATGACGAGTTTAATTTAAGTGATAGTTTGAAGGAATGGTTACTAATTGTAACCACTGTTTCAACCATAATTATTTCTGATTATACCTTTCGTTTCTGAATACGCCAGTGAAATCGACTTATTGCTGATACACAGCTACATAGTTCAGTTTTCTCTTTGGTATTTCTCAACCTAAGATATTCTCAACATTGTTAATTAGTAGCTTCCCTGACGTGTAACCGTTATTTCAGGCAAATACCTGATAATGAAGGACCCGAACAAGCCTCTGATCCGGCTGTACGACATTCCGGACAACACGTTCGAGTCGGACGCGTCGGAGGAGAGCGGTGACGAGCCCGCCGACACGCCCTTCGCGCCGCTCTACTCCTACGGGAACAATAAGAGGGTTTAAACCCACTTTCACCCTTACCTTAATGACCGCTCTGAACTGCGCTGTAGTTTCGTAGTAATTAAAAAAAGTAGAGAAAACTGTAGTAGAATATGAAAACTATCTTGATTTTACTTTTACGTGTTCTACAGTTACATTCAATCGGGAAATGTTTTTATTGTCAATCCTGTAAAATTAAAATACCGTCAAAATTTATAAAATCATAATAATTCCATTTTTTGAAGGATTCATTCAGATCTTGAGCGAACTACTTTAGGCAACGCAATTCAGAGGTCTCATTAAGTATTGTGACTATCATCAGATATAGGTAATATTCATAAATAATCATCTAGCACTTCATGTGTATGTATTACATATTTTATTCAGTAATATACAACATTTGGTCACATTGATTTTTTTATTTAACATTCGAAAAAATAACTTACTATGTCAAAATACAAAAAGGGTATAACCAAAGTATAATAAAATGCTGTATAAACATTAGCCAACATTTTTGCACTTATTTTTATCACAATAGCTATAATTACGTCGCGTAACATTGATTCAACAGTCTAATTCTTCCATTTTTATATTAAGTTTCTCCCCTTCTACATCCTGAAACTCATCTTGGATATCCTCCAGTGTCTTGTCTTTCGTTTCGGGGACAAAGAAGTATATGAACAACATACCGAAGTACGCGATACTTGCGAACGACCAAAAAACGGTATAATGTCCGAACACATCTTTGATTCCTTGGTAGGATTTTATGACAGCAAAGTTCATAACACACGCCATCATCGTAGCCGTGCTTGATGCGATAGCTTTGACATTAATCGGAAATAATTCAGCTTGTAATATATAAGGAATGTTTCCCAATCCTATCGCGTATAGAATGTTGAAACCCAGTACGCCTATAAGCGGTAATGCCGATACGGACGCGAGAGAATTCGCGCTGATTTGTATGAAGTCTTGTACGAAAAAGTAGGAGCCGACTAGAGTCAAAGACACGGCCACTCCAAAACATGAAATAAACATTAAAATTCTCCTGCCGACGCATCCTGTTAGGAATGTTGCTCCAATACCTGCAACACAAATAAACTAATTTCAAGGAAGTGCAAAAATAATATATCGAATATTAACTGACAACGCCTATTCCACCCATTTAAAATTCAGAGATCCTATTCAATTTCTATTACTTACTAGATTTTACCAGATACTATTTTTTCGAAATAAAATCATAGGAAACAGCCTTACCCGCTCCTAACTGCACAAAACCATAAACAATGCTCGCATATGGTCCGGATATAGAACTGCCTTGTCGGAAGATTATTTCCAAGTAAGATTGGATGGCAAGGCTGCCAGTCATATATTGTAATACTTTTAAACCTGCAATTAAGGTTCACATTAATAATCGCCTACGCTTTCTAAAAATAAAAAAAATTTTCAATGAAAAAAGTTTTATCCTAAAAATAAATCCTTGAACGATACATCGAACGAATTTCATGCAAAATGGTCATTAAACTTACTGATAATGAAACGTAGGTAATACAGAAAAAACATCTGATATTATAATTCACTAGTAGTCAATCATTTTATAATACGTAAATGTTTACAAAATATCTAACAGGTTCCTGAGTAATTTTCCCTTTTAACACTATTATCGTTCAATGAACTCTTATGCATTAAATATTTATAATTGGTATTCAGTGTCTTAAATTTCTTATTGCCTTGGTATCTATTTATGTAATTGTTAGGTAGGTATATACCGTGTACTCTTTGAACATAACTACAGAGTATTAGATTAGCTTATAATCCCATGCAGCCAGTTAAAACCAAGTAGGTGTAGTTATTAAGTATCATCTAAAATCGCCAACGTAACTAAACTCACATTGTTATTTACACGATCCTTCAAAGAAATACCATGAAAAAGATAAATAACTCTTGTTACCCGCCACTATGTAGATCGCTTTCCTGTATCTCATATTAGTGCATAGTTCTCTGAGAGTGGATTCATTCTCCATACTTTCCCTGACATGTGCACGAATTACTGTCAACTTTTCTTCTATCCACTGAAATAATAAACCGCCTTAAAGTTCACTATTTAGTACATTTTATCTGTTGCAAATCCATTTGTAACTTAAAAAGTTGACCTTAACTTTAGGGAATCGGTCAAATATAGGGAGACAAAAAGGGGGATTTGGCACTCTCCTGGCGGGGAATCTATGATTTTGGATTTGCAGCCCTGAGCTAATGATAAATTAATTCTGCTCTTAGTCCAAATATAATTTTTATAAAAAGGAATATTCAATGTAGAGTTGACTATTTCCTCTTTACATGGTTTATCGCTAGATTATAATGATTGTGACAATCTAATAAGTATCCCAATAATGATAAAGTAATATGAGCGGCAGTTATCTCATAAAAAAATGTATTAATTTTACATTTCTGCAAACAAGCAACATTTTATTATCTACTTCACGATCTTATCAAAATCTTACAAGATTGTATTGTGTGTATGCCCTTGGTAACTATAGGTAAGTGACAACGCTTAAAAGGGATTTTCAGAGTCGGTTACTGATATAAACTTTCCAAGGTCAACCTAAGCTCGTAACAAAAATATTAAAAATGAACGTTCAGACTCTATCCAAAATGTTAGCCAGTATATCAAACCTTTTCATCTTTACAGCCTTTTATAATTTTAAACTGCTTCTTGGCCGCAGCAAATCTTCCGTCCTTGAGATGATAGTATGGAGACTCAGGGATCCAGAGGCAAAGAAATAGAGTGAGAACTGGGAGAGACAGCACTATCCAGTTCATAGTCGTATAGGACACGAATGGTCCGATACTATACATCGAAAGGCTGCCTAAGTTGATCATAACTTGGACCAACATTCCTAGAGATCCCCGTATTTCTTTGTCAGCTATTTCCGTCAAATATATCATGGTTACCTAAAAGAATATCAAAACGTGAACAAGAGTAATTTACGAATATAGTAATGGTAAGTTTGGGCGAAAATTACATTTTTTCTCAGATTTACTGTTAGGTATAAATAGAATGCGTAGTCAACTTATTTAATGGGCCCTCTTCTGAAAAGATCTTTCATCAACATAGATGTTTCCGTCTACCTTTTCATTTTATAAGCACGAGGTAGAGAAGTTGGAAAATATCGATAAAGAAGAATAAAAAATCGGTAGCTCGGTTTCGTAGTTGCTAATCAAGTACTACAAAGTTTAGATGTGAATAATGAATGAATTCAAACAAAGTACCTAATCATCAACTTACCACTGCAGTTATGCCATTTGATATTCCTATGAGTATCCTCGCGAGGTACATTAGTTCAGGTAATTTCGTCATCAAAATCATACCCTAGATAGGTACAGAAAAATATAAGTTAGTATCTTAACCTACTTACTGATACGAAGCAATCTTTGGAGAAGTTAAGTGATCATTACAACCGCTATTATCTTTGGTATAATCGGGTTTTACATTATTCATCTCTAATATAGGAATATTAGGTCTTTTTTCCCTTGTTGTATTTGAATATCAGGAATATAGGGCATGTTTTTGGAGAAATATTCCTACCCTTGGTCAGCAACTACTACACTTGCTTAACTTAGCTCCCAGTGTTTAGGATTCAGTATTATAGTTTCTTTCTTCCTTACTAACATCCCTTACCACAGATCATTTATTTCGCAACATAACTAGAAAACAAGGATAAATACCTACCACAGTCGATTATTATATCAAAATCTTAATCAAATGTTGTACCCATGTTACTCTTATGTGCAACAGGAATTGCCTATACCTGATCAAATAGACTTTATTTTTTGGCACTTGTTTGGTTTTGGTTTTTGTTTAAGGCTGAAAAGGTAGTCGACCGGCCGAATGCTGTGTGCGCATTCATAGATATTGCTACGCTAGCGCTGTTTCCAGCCTAATATGTCACTAAGAAACTTTCATAAACTTGTGTCATAAACGTACCGCACCTATGACACCGGGTGCAGTGGCCGCGAAGACGGTGCGGCGGCGACCGAGACGCTCGCTCAACAAGTTTCCCACGTAGCACCCAGGCAAGGCACCCAGAGCCGCCAGCGACACCATCCAAGAACTTTGTGCCTATATGGATACGAATCTACTCTACAATATATCGACAAATCTAAACTGTAAAATGTTTACTACTATAGGTACCTACTATAGCATCAGATTTCGTAAAATTGTGATTGTAGTGAAAATAATTATTGTGTAGGTATGATATCATCATACTTAATAAAAATGTTGATTGACTGACAGACACGCTACAGCCTAAACGGATAGACCTAGAAGCATGAAACTTGGCACAGAGGTTCCTTCTAGAGTGTAGGGGAGCACTAAGAACGGATTTTTGGAAATTCCCACTTTAAGGGGGAGAAATGGGGGATGAGAGTTTGTATGGAAATTAAAAAAAAATTAAGCAAGCAGTTTGCAAATTGGTATTTAGGTTTTCGATACTAAGCTAAGAAGTGCGGATTTTAAAAATTTTAGAAAATTAATTCATAAGGGGGTGAAATAAGGGATGAAAGTTTGTATGAAAATTAACCAAATTTTAAAGTTTTCAAATTCGTGTTTGGTTGTATGGTTGAAAAGGATGAAGAACCTTACTCAACGATTTTTTTTATCAACCCTTAAGGGGGTAAATATCACCGCAAAACTATAATTTCCGCAAGCGAAGCTGCGGGCAACAGCTCGTATTTTATATTATTATAGCGATGCACCACGCTATGCGTGATTGAAGTGAGGCAAATATGTGCATTACATATTGACCTTCAAACCGATCGTCTATGAAGATACCTACAATTCGTAATTATAGTTAATTCTGTCGGATAAACAGTGAGTCACAAAAAAAAACAAAAACTCGACAGCTTAAAATGTTTTGGGGATTGGGGGTGCCGTACTCCCACATCGGTGACAAAACCAATAACACTAATAAATACATTAATTACACCGTTTGAGCTGTACGTCGTGCCATTAAATGAAAATACAAATACATTAAAAAAATACCATTCTGACGCACTTAAGATGTTAAATTTAAATTAAGTTACTTAAAGGGTAAGTAGGTACCTAAGTTATAGAAATTCTACATAATATTTAAGATTTTTTTGGTTAATGACAGAAATATCCCAATAATCAAAACGCGGTAATGTAAACATAACCGAACTACTCACATCTGTTATTTGAATGTCAGCGTCCCCATTCTTGAACTTTGGAATTGCCGGTGAAGGCCATGATATTGTAGCCCCAGTAAACGTAAACGCAAAAGACACTGTAATCAAATAGTTATTGATCAAATACGAATCTCGAACGCAACAATAACTTGGAATAAAAGTACCGCCAATAAAGTCTTACCACAAATTCCCGCCAAATATTGCACTTTCCGATTTGTTTTACACATTTTAAAAAATCTGTATTAATGTTTCTTTTTTTATTTTGCTCTTAGATCGATGTTAACAATCTCATTGTTGATTATAACTAGCCAGATAATTTTAGAAATCACTCATTATTTACACAACAATTTCACTGATTAGAAACATACTCAAACTTAAACTAGCTTCAGAGATAAAGGTTTCTACTAGAATGAGTGACTGTCATATCAACAGTTATTTCATTACAGATGCATTAGATACTTATACAATTTACACTGAACTTGTTTCTCCAACAATTATACTGTACAATGAGTATTTAACCGGTCCATTAAATTGTACCTACATAAATAATGCGAGTATGATAATGATAAGGCTCACCAACTAATGTTGCCATAATAAATATTTCATTTTTTAGGTGTCAGATAGGTAGTAATCACAAGTGTGTGCAATATAGTAACACTTAGATGTTATTCTATTTCAATACAGAGGGTCTGTAAAAAATTACAGCCAGTGCTTTGGGTACAATTTTGAATTCTCCGCTTATCAAAGCCAAGAGTGCCATATTCATAATCAATATTGAACACCCATCAATTTATGTGATGCAAGCACTTTATAGTAAAATCAACTAGATTCCTTTTATGTAATATGAAAATACTTGTTATTCTAAATGAATTTTATTTAATTTACTTACAAAAAAATTACCATACAAAAAATATAAACTAAACAAAATGCATAAATTCGATTATTTATCAGGTTCAAAATCATCAGGCATGTTTTCAATCATTCTCCTCAACTGCATTGCCACAACAGGATTATCAGTACATATATTAGAAACACCATATGGAGGTAAAATACTAACAGTTCCAAATATTATTTTCTGGTCTGATTCAGTGATCGGTAATAAATTCTTTTTAAACCAAGATGTTAACTTGAGTTTTTTTCTACCAATATCATCACAGTCCTGTGTTACCATCTCATGCTTTGGTGGCTTATAATTAGATCCTGAATCTGCTTCAATCACATTGATTATAGCATGTCCTGGGATAATATTTACTGTGTATGAGTCTTCTTCAGGTACTAACAGAATGATGCTGTAACAAAACAAAATACATATTCATTATGTTCTACTTGTTTAAATTCAAATGTTTATTTTATTGATATTTTTTTTAAATTAATATCCAAGGAAAAACTAGATTTTGCACAAATATCTGAGGTTTATGGAACTTTTGTCTAGGAATGGTAATTTTGATGATGGCATCCATAATTTTAAAGGATGTTATAAAATCCAGTCTGTAGATAGATCTAACATCTATATCTATATTCTAGATAATTGTGGTAATAGCAGCAGGTTGCTGAAAATAATTTAGTCTCAATTGAATTAAAAATCAGGTCTGAAAATTAAGTAATTCTTGATATATTTTATGAAGAATCTACAAATATAATAGAATAATGTTTAGGGAATCTTGAACTAAGTTTCTTAGGGACTATTTATTAATACTTTTATGTTTGGTGATAGTTCTGCCCAGATATTATTATGTTCTATGGAAATGTATGGAATTAAAATAAATAAAGCGTACCTGTGATGAACTGGATCAATTGAATGCACAAATCCGGCGAAGTCTGTATCTTTTATTAATTGTACTTTAACGTATTTATTGACAAGTCGAAGAAGTGCCTCTGCGTCTGTTTTCAGTAATTGATAGTTTCCATTTTTACCATCTGAATTAACCTCATCCATACTCATTTTAAATTCCTTAATTTAAATATTCAGTATTATTGTGAACAATCAGTTAATAATGTGGTTAGAATTGAGAGCAATAAAAATTATAAACATACAAAATACAGCACGACTTTTAGTTAGGTAATGGTTTAAGCTCGATTTTGTTGTTATTAATAAATTATGTATTTTATTTTATTTTATTATTTAACAACGAATTGTGACGAAGGAAAGTAAAAATGCCACAATTTATAGTTTGTTTTGTTGCTGTTGTAATGTCAATCAAAAACTCAAAACTGTCAAAAGTATCAGATCATGTTTGTGACGGCCTGACCTGACAGCTGACGGATGGAGCCACAGACAGAATTAACAGAACACTAGCTAGAGGTATTTTAACAAAACGGTAACATAGAATATTTTATCAGTACACCACCACGGTTCAAAAGCTTACAATTACAACACACAGTGCTATATTACAATTACATGTTGCTCTGTAAGACTCAGCACAAATAACATTCAGTCTTTAACGACATTATAGAGAGACAACATAACATAAAACTCTGTTTATGTAATTATGTAGAATGTACATTACATACATCGCTTCTGATCTACGCTTGGCATGCACACATATTACGATTTTTTTCTAAAAAAATCCGAAAACGAGCCGAAATCCGTATCTGTCCAAATGTCTTTGTGTGTGTTCTATGGAATTTTGCTATTGTTTTCTCTACATAATATTGTGCCCTATCTAACTCCGACCAATCCCGCCAGGGAAACCGGGCCATAGCTCCTCATAATCATAATTTAATCATCATTAATGATCGCAGCGACGACGGGCGTTACATGATCTCATACTGTGCAATTGCATAAGCTTAGTAATATCCCAACCACAGTTGAATATGAGGAATTCTGCTGTGATGAAGAATTACCATAATGCGGAGCTCAAAAACTGTCAGAACGCGATGTATAGGTAATGTTCTTAGGCTTATTTCTGGAAGTTGTGATTATAATATTGACACAATATAAGGAAATGGAAGTTAGGGACCTTGTATCGGAATTACTAAAAACACCAATGTTTCAACTATTTTATTTATTTTCTGAAAGATTAACAAACTAGTACTTACCTATTTAAAAAACAAAAATTATAAAGTAATGTGGTTGTCTCAGAATATA
Organism: Lerema accius; assembly: GCA_001278395.1. Taxonomy (NCBI): domain Eukaryota; kingdom Metazoa; phylum Arthropoda; class Insecta; order Lepidoptera; family Hesperiidae; genus Lerema; species Lerema accius. The sequence goes on along the minus strand of LGAG01000919.1, from coordinate 425,002 downwards.
ACATGGAAATCACTTTATTATTTTTCGTACTTTATTTCAGTAGCACAATAATTATGTATGGCTATCATTTCGCATCATATGAATAAATAAGCTTAGCTGATATGCCGTTATAATTACTGTTTGGCTTCCGCTACCACTACCTCTGATGATTCATGTTGTTGGTAAGTAACTTAACCCTGAAAGTTCCGTAGGTGTACGGATTTACGTTTGTGCTCGATGCTCGATCAATACGCTCAATATCAGTCAGTGGTTTTTGGTAGCAAGGCACTCGACGCGTCGGAGTCATAACTAAGAATTCTGACCAGCTACAATCAGTGATGCGGATGATGTAATCAGCCACAGAATAGCTTTTATGTATTGACCAGCTAATCCACCAACTGACACCAACGGTTAATATCGTGGTTAGTTGAAAAACAGTTGCCACCACTTGTCGTGATGTCAGCAAAATGTGTTTGTCAATTAAACTGAAAATATATCAAATCTATACAACAAAAACAAATACAAGTTATTAAGGTTTACTTATATTATTTGAAACACTCCATTAAAAAAATATTCCACGTATTATTGCTGGTGTTTTAACGCGTCACTTACTCATAGAAGGGACTACTGTAAATGAAACGGTTCCCGTAAATTAAGAGACCACCTTAACAAGGCAAAAAGTCCTTATAACACACTTTTTTGGCCTTGACCCATTCATGGAACGTGACCGCATACGGGTTTCGCCTTTATTGCGGAGACCTAGAATACAATCCGCCACGCTGCTCCAGTGCTAATCAGTAGGCGACGGTGGTGACGCAAACCAGCCGACAATTCGATAGACTTTGGTGTCTTTGTGCGAATCGATCGATATTGGAATGTGATATAGGTAGGTAGGTACTCAAAGTTATCACATTATGACAAGATAACTATTAATATCCATGACAAGATTATATTGATATCCATAACAAATTGGTTTGAGCAATATCTTTCAGTGATTCCACCACGAATTACAGTTTGTGAAAATATCTAGCTACATTTAGTACGTAATCGTAATAAAATGACCTTCAATACTTTAGATGTGCCATGCAATTAAAAATAACAAACCACAAAATTATAAAACAAAAAAAATAATGGAACTTGATATTTTAATTATTTTAACAGGAAAACCACATTCGTTGTAGGTAGGTAGGTATCGCTGTTATAATCAAATGTATGCACTGACAGCACTTAATACGAGGTTCACATTAAATAAACTACTCGTTAAGTACTTAATGCATTATAAATATCAGTGTCAGCCTAATAAGTTACTACAGCAGACACAGACCGTATAATGTTTCACGGTATAATTTTAGTTACCTAAAAATATCCATGATAGTAGTAAGTAGATATTATTATAATTACCTACTTGAGGATATTTACTTTAGTTGCAAAAAAGACTGAATGGATTATTAATACTTTTGGAGTTTCCTTGCGGACCAGATCCGAAAGGACTAGGACTCTGATGGTGACCGAGATGAATGGCTGGGCTTTTGTGTCTAGGGCCTCGTGGTCCTGAGCCTCGGGGACCTGAGCCCCGGGGGCCCGTACCTCGCCGGGGCCCTGCTCCTCGAGGTCCTGAACCACTTGGAGCTCGATTTTGATCAGCTTTTTCAAAGTTTTGGTTAGGATTAACCGGAATTCTTTTAATTAAGAATCTAAAAGCTACTTTTTTATCCTTAATGAACTGCTTGAACATGTTCAGTGGCATAATACCACATTTTCCTTCACGAAAAATATCTTCGACTTTCATGGCGTCATTAAAGCAATATTCGAAGAACATAGCCTTACGCCTATTATCTTGCTTACTGGTGATGTGTATCTCGTACACATGTTGCTGAGCAATCTTCTTACTGCCAATATGTTGAACAATCCAATAGGCCACATTTTGGATGGTGTCAATCTTCATTGTAAGAATAAAGAGCATTTTGCCTTGTGCTACCAGATAGACGCGGCGGTCATCGATAGTAGCAGATACGTTATTGAGTTCCACGTCAGAATCAGTGTTTATGTTGCAATTCTCAGGGTGACGCTCCATGAAGTGTCCCAACATGTCTTTGGTTACACCTGAAATTGATACATTATTTGTTAGACAGTGTATCTGTAAGTTGTTTTCATATTTTAGCTTTATTTTCACAATACAGTAAGTCTGAAAAAAGTTATGTTGTTTAACTTACTAATTATTCGTAATCATTAATTGAACACGATAACTAGACTTTATTCATTTGATTATTACGTAATTAAGTAAGTATATGTTGAACACAAACTTTCAGTGTTAATAAACAGTTTTATTTAGCTTGCCCTGTTTCGTTATTTGTTTATTCTTACCATTCCATGAACATTTCCCAAAAACAGCTCCAAGAGGACATGGCATTTCTCTAAAAATGCATTCTTTTATGTGATCATCCACATCTTGAGTCATCAAGGTATAGACACAGCCATTGGCTTTATGTGGACAACACACTTTCGCCTGAAAGGATACAAATTTTAAGTCTAAAATAAAAACAAATTAGAGCCCGACTTAAAGAGACTCCGTATTTATGAATTTGCAGAGCACAATAATTCAAAATTTTGTGTAACATTCGTGATTCCATTCCATTCATTTTTTAATTTAATTTGGGATATGTAACTAGACGACGACGTGTTACTTACGATATAGAATTACGACGATAGTTAATGATAACTATTACCTTAGAAATTATTTCTTCGAGTGTCCTGTTTCTCATCTGGGTCATGGGTTGACGACACATGGGACAAATCGCTGGACAGAGGTTTACAGTGCAGTTAGCACACAAGCTGTGTCCAGACTGACAGTTGAAAATAGGTGCAGACATTATTTCTAAGCAAACTGGACACTCTGGCAGGTCTATTCCCACAGTCCCCATCCTGAAAAACATACAACATAATACTATAAACCTAAGATTTTATTTTATGTTACTGATGATACGTCGGCCAATTAATATAGTTCCGAATATGTTTTGATTCCACTGTAAAACCCCATTGACTTTCTTCACTGACTTTTACGAATCAGTATTCGATGTTTATTGAGAGATGGTCATCAATAACCGTAAATAAATAAAGGAGCTAATTTACTTTGAACTTTTTGCCTTGTTAATTACCCCAGTCGCACGGAACGGGTTAAGACGCAAATTCTTCTTGCCCGAAATTACATTAATGACTCGCTATTGTTATAAACTTGTCTAATTACCCCGTAAAACCGTATAAAAAGTGTCAACATGTTGTGAACTCAAGAAAATAAAACATGGGAACTACTGCAGATGCATAGGTAGTATTAGGTATTGAAACAAATTATTATCGACTTACTTTTTATTCGCTCTTGCTTTCGCCATAATAGCAGAGCACGCAAACTCTTCAGCTGAAAAGAAGTAAAATATTAAAATATGTTGCACCTGATGCCTACCTACACAACACTGTCTTCTCACGGAAATAGCTTGATAGCCAATCTTAATAAATAAATGTTTGTCACGATTTAATCTAATAAAACACAGTAATTTATCAACATCATCACTAATTTACTAATGCCAATGTAAACCAATTAGGTATAGAAACTTTGTTATTACTTACTTAGGTAATGTAGGTAGGTAGGTATATTTTAAGTTAGGTAGGTGCATTTATATCAACGTGATGAAGTTATAGATTAAGTTGAGAATCGTTAAATTGCAACGGAGGATCCTTAAAAGGTTAAAAAACTTCCTTTATCACTAGCCATTGTGATATAATGTACTAATGACGAATGGACATGAGTCGTGATAAAGCATAGATTGAGTATAGGTACCGGTTGTAGTGATTGTATTTTATTAACAATTTTACAGTACCTACTTTTCCTTTATTTATATGCTCATAAACATTAATAACTACATAAAAACCCATTTTACTAACAAGTGGGTAAAACAATGGAATTGCTGAACACGACAATGCATGAACACTATAAATCAACATGCCTAAAGGTAAAATAATATTTATGATTCCAATGATCTTGACGAAAGTTAACCCTCTTTGTGTTTGATACTATCATGAACAAGTTTGCAAAACAAGGATTAAATAAAAATAAAATAGTAATAATAACTTACAAATCAACAAACGACCACTCCCTCACTTCAATAATTCACTGACAGTACAGTACACCGCTGCAAATCTGCTACTACTAGCCAAGCCAGTAGTCCCACTCGAATTCGATACGTGGTACGTGAATCGACTCAATAGTCAATACACAGTCAACTATACTGTATACAAACGTCATAATAGAAGATAAAATAAAATGCACTTTATGCCGTTGTCATACAGTTTATATATAATCGTTCGCCAAAGAAACACTTATTACATAAAAGTTATTAGTTCATGGTAGGGTATTCCCGCGATCCTAACATAATACCACAGATTAAAAAGAACACGTTTAATGTTAATTAGGTACATAATTATTATTTATCGACCTCTAAAATGTTCTTAAAAGCACTGCGTCATTTGAAGGAAACACATTTTATTTTATAATATCCTTGACTTCTTAGAATAATAACACCTTGACTTATAATATCGACGGAAGAAATCAAAAAGGTCGTAACTGACACTTTTGGTAAAATTGTTTTTTATCACCATTGAAATCAGTTTTCTTTTCTGCGTCGATTGATCCGGGTCTCGCAGCTCTGAGACTAATAGCAATGATTTTAGGATTTTTGGTTTTGCACTTCAGCGCCATAATTTCGTACCAAGAAATGGTGTAACTAACATAAAATCCGGTGATTTCTTTGTTGATTTCAATTACGCTAATTTGCTGTTTGTCTAAAATATAACATGTAAGTTACGCCCTTTAAAATAGAAAATATCTCATACTAAGTGTGGGTTAAGCCCTTTTCGGTGCTCGACATTGCAACAGTCACATCAATTAACCTTATTTTAAGTCGATTTGTTCTTAAATTGCGCTAATTACACCGTTTTTGTGATTCATCAAAGTTATAAAAAGGCTTTGTTGCATCCTTTAAAACGATATTTTAAATATAATTTATTTAGGTTGCTACATTTTAAAGTCCCTTTATAAGTCGACCCTCGCAAAGATACCGCCCTTTGCCGGTACCAACAGACCAGTGTATACGTAGATTGGATGGTCATTCATTGTTTACGCGCCTATATTATCTATATTCTTATAAAAGATTTGCGGATGAATAATTATTTAAAATTAAAAGTCAGTTCCAGGAAAATCGATTGTTTGCTGGATACTGATGAAGAAGATGTCATTGATTAAATTTTGTATTTAATTTCATTGAAACATTTTATTTTGATACTTTTATGTGTAAAAACTGAAACAGTTTTTATCAATAAACCTTTCTATTTCTTTATATTATTTCTACTTTGGAATTTAAGCCTGTGGGCAAAGGATAGCGTGTAAATAATGAATTAGTAAATTGACTCCAAATAATATAGAATTTATTAAGTACAGTGAAAAGTAAAAATTGGATGACATAATAAGAATAGACAAATTATAATTTTCATTTTTAGAAACTAAATCTACGCTTAAACAATAGAG
>LGAG01000919.1:408050-418864 GCA_001278395.1 Lerema accius | reverse complement strand
TTGAGTGAATAAGAATAACCGGCTATTTTTTTTACATTTGCTGTCTAAAAATCGTTTTTCTAGCGCTCGTAGAAAAAAAGTAAATAATTTTTTTGTGTTTCACCAAAACGTTTTTGGGCTCTCCTGAACAATTTCACTTTTGTTAGTTACGACCTTTATGTTTTCTTCCGTCGATATATATTGTATTGATATTATAATCTAAGGTTTAGATAAGTATTGAGATGTATTTATTAGATAGTTGTTCAGTTTGATTTCCAAAAATTAGATAGGCTCAATTCAGATTCTATGATCTCAGTGGACCAACAAGTTCCAAACAAATTACATAATAATTTTTGTTGAATAATATTTTAATAGTGCAAAATTATAAGGTTTCTGTATTATGCGAAAAATGGGTGTATTTTAACAAAATAGATGAGCGTATAATATGGAGACCAATCCAATGACACCCAATAATGTTGAACTCCAATCCAATAAGCCATTAGGGCTGTAAAGTGTGCCAGAGAAATGGACATACATACGCTTTTAAAAAACATTAGAAATGGTAGAGGATAAATCATAGACCCAAATATTTTACATTTTTTATTATCTTACAAACTAAAATGTTCATTTCTTGGTCTTGGCTTCCCGCGTTGCTTTCCTCTCTGCCGCTCGCGCGAGTTGCTTTGCTGGTTTCAGGTTACCCTTCTTGCAGAACCTCTGATTCCTCAAGAACTTAGGATCCATCTGAAAAAAAAAGCCTGTTTGTTTACATTTTATATAAAATATTTTTTATCAATAATACTGGTTTGTTGACTGTAGATATACAGTAATTGGTGGAAATGAAGGGATGCGGGGGATAGTAATGCGTTCTTCCCCCATTTTTAGGAGATATTAAAGAAGTAGTAAGATATACAATACATATTTAGAAATTAGTTACCTCTCTAATTATTTTTAATAAAATTTTAAAATGTGAAATTTTATAGGAAAAGTGTATGAGGCTGCCATGGCTGGTGCATGCAAGTCTTATTGTGTCAGGGTTGAATGGATAGACGGACATGATTTTACTATAAAACCCAAAATATTAATATTAATAAATAACTATTATGACCTCAAGCTGATAAGACTAATGTGATGCTATCCAATTAAAATACAACCCAATAATACGAATGTCTTATAGATGAGCGAATAAGTGACACAAATCTGCTTCTTTTCACAATTGAATGCACTTCTGTAATTAAAGTTTAATATTGTTTATTGTTATTATTTGAAGATTGTAGAAGAATTATTTTGATAATCAACGTGTCACGTACCCCCAGAGTTGATTCGTGTCTGACCTTCGGTGGCTTTTTAATTCCATTCCTATGAGCTTTGCGATCTGGAAAAGTAAACATAGCATATGATCCTAATGATGGAAATGTCATTTTGCGTGGTGTATTTTATCAAAAATGGAAGAATATTTTAAGAAATACTAGATTACTTCATGAAATACATAAGGCATTAATAATATTTTAGTACAACGATGCTTACTCTGGTTGTGATTCGTATGATTCTTTGACTTCGCCATTACACCGTTTTAGTCTTCTGAAAAGCAAAATACGTATGTTGATTTAATTTAATAATTACACTCTTATAATTGCATTAGTAACAATCACGAAATAAGGTTAGATTTTGCGGATATTTAAGGAATTAAAAGAGAACTTCACCGAAACTAACCTCACTTCAGACACAAAATATACAAAGAGAGAGAGAGAGAGTCAAAACAAAACGTCAAAATAAACGTCAACACACAGTCTATTGATTGTCAACATCACAAGTGTCCGGCGTCTTATTTTTTTTAATAAGGTTTATAGATAGCTTAGATGCGAGTTCTTTAAGCCAATGTCACTTTCTTACAATCTCAAAATGTACAGACTATAAATAGTTTAAAGGTATATCTAATAGTCACAGAGTAATAAAGATAGCTCTCTACGCATAGGTATTATTGTCTATTGTGTTGTTTAATTATTATAGGTAATACTGAAATGACTGAAAATTATATAGATTTTTTTATTTTAAACCTCGCTTCTTTAGTATCATTTTGGTGAATGTATATGTTTTGTCCACGGATTTTTCAACGAAAGCAACTTTAGTCCATAGATAAGAGTATTTTAGTCTTTATCTGAAAGCTGTGGCTGAAAGTATTTATGCCAACGCGATATCTTCTAAAAGCTAGAAGAAAATACAGATGTCAACTTCAGCTGTTTCGTGAAATATAAATTGTCAATAAATTGTGACGTGTAATAAGAGCATGTTGTATTTTATGATCATCTACCTAATTAGTTTTGAGTAACAAATAAGATTCTCGATTTAATTTCCTATCAAAAATGGTGGTTTTAGAAAGTGACAGTGGAGATTGCAAACCTCTACCTTCCGAAGACTCAGCAAAAGAAGACAACAAACAGGGCAATGTCTTATCATTAGAAAGTATCCTTTTCAAATAATATATAAATTACCAAAGAATATATAAATTATTATAAGCAGTGATAGCCTAGTGGTTTGAACGTTAGTCTCTCGAACGGGAGATCCCGGGTTCAAATCCCACGGCACGCACCTCTAATATAAAAGTTATGTGCGTATTAGATACTAATTATTACTTGCTACGGTGAAGGAAAACATCGTGAGGAAACCTGCACACCTGAGAGTTCTCCATAAAGTTCTCAAAGGTGTGTGAAGTCTGCCAATCCGCACTAGGCCAGCGTGGTGGACTATGGCCTGTACCCCTCACACTGTGAGAGGAGACCCGAGCCCAGCAGTGGGACAATTATGGGTTGCAATGATGATGATGATGATATAAATTATTAGTTGATTAAAGGATATTATATTGAGATGTATAATACCTATGTCCTAAATGTTTTACGTGTCCTCTCTTACTTTAAGAACCAATATTAAAAGTACTGTGCACAAGTTTTATTTATTAATTTGCATTTTAATGGGTTGTATCCTAACTTGTAAAATATGGATATCCTGTATAAGTTCTGCCCTTTCTCACGTATTCCGGCGCGTAGTTTTGATATTTTATGTTTAAAGTTATAAGATTTCAAAATTTCATTAAAAAAATCTATGTGACTCCTAGAAATTTGGTCTGTGACTACTATTCGACCCTAAAATTTCAACCCTGGGTGCGATGGTGCGTACCGGATATGTACCTATAGCCAACTTGAGATAATTTTGTTTTTGTTTCTGCTGCTGCCCGATTTATCAACCAGTCAATAATTTTTGAATTGATTGATAAATTTATCTACTTAAGCCGACCGTAGGTTTTTTGCAAGTAAATTATTATTTAAACAACTTTGACCTACCTGTTTGTCTATCAGATAATATGTGTATTTAATCTGCAGAGCAGATTTCGGAGTATTTTCAATCCTTAAAAGTCAGACTATTCCATCGAAAGTTATCATAGTTCATAAAATACTAATGGTGTACTAAGGCGCACTCAGCACAGCTTGAGCCCATGCACTTTAAGGCATGGAGTTTTACATTTTTAATAATATGAGAGAGCCCTAAGAAAGATATCTAATCGCGTCCAATGAAGTAGAAGGGATGACAGGCATTTTCGTCAATAGACTTCGTACGTAAATAACTAATGATAATTACTAACTAAACTAAATAATAGCCTTATAACTGTAACAGTATTTCGCATCACTAAGGATGCTCAACAGCAACATGGTTTGAGACATGGTGACTACCAGCGCTACCGTGGCTATTGCTCGCGTCGCATACGGCGCCTCCGGAAAGTGCTCAAAATTCCTCAGGTTTGTCATCAATCCTACAACCATTATAATGATAATGAAAAGTAGAGTCATCGCTACCTTTTTTTGTGTATGTACATACTTGTAAAATATTGCTATTTTCAAAAAATGTGTTTATTGACATAGCTGGCAAGGGCAGACATTTCCAACCTGTATGGTAATTGCATTAACCAATGTTATTATTCGAGAATAAATATAGGCTAGGTAAGGTATTGTAAGCTTTGATACATCTCACTTATTTTTAGGGTGACAGACGTCATTATCGGCGCAAAGACGTAACTACAGTACATTTGACTGCTACCAATGCTGAGAGCCGGCTGCTATGCGTTCCGTTGTTGCAAGCTGAGAGGGCCTGGGCGCACGCGATGCAGCTCCGCCAGGAGGCTAACACGGAGCCTCGTAAAAGATTCCATCTTGTTTCGCGGCTAAAGAAGGCCTGCGTTCATGCTCAAACGTTACTGCAATTATGTGAGGTAAAATTACTCTAAACCCACCATATTTATACCACCACCACATATATTAATATAACATTTTGAAAAGTAGACAGTCATTAACGTTGTCTGGAATTGTAGCAAAGTGGCGTGTGCGATGCGCGCACGCAGTTAGAAGCGGGCGCTTACGCCGCGTGGCTGGGCGGGGCGTTCCTCCTGGAGCTCCAGCGATGGCGCGCCGCGGCTGAGAGTCTGCAGCGAGCACAGCTCGTGCTTGAAAAGTTATGCGCTGCGTTGCCAGAAGACGAGCGCCTTGTCTATACCCAGAAGGTATAATTTTCTATTCAGTTACTGAAGGTATATCATTAATTGTCGATTGCTTCTGCAATAACTAGTGTTAATCTGCATAATAAAGTTGCAGTTTTATTCAATTAACGCAGTACACTATAAACGTGATAACGTATTTTTGTATTAAATAAAATGTTACATTGTTACACTGCACAGTCAGAACATGTAGCTTTCTTATCTAGTAATAAGCCAATAAACGCTTGATATGACAGGTGGAGGAGCTAAAGCCTAGTCTACGTTACTGCGCCTACAACATCGGTGATGAATCGGCTGCGGGTGACCTCGTAGCCATGCGCGGACAAGGTCTAATCGACAATCTGGACACGCTTATGGCACAGGCTAAGTGAGTTTTTGTTTAACATTTGACCTTAACTCAGCAGTTTAGAATAATTACCTGTAGGACCTGGTTTCTTAGTTACTACACTCTTGATCGAGTTAACTGTCTAATAATGCGTTGTTATCAAACACGCAAACCAGTCAGTTTCAGAGCCAGTATTTACTTATTTGTTTCATTACTGGCAATTCATCTGTCAAGTCAGGCTTTTGCATTTAGCATAGTTGGCTTAATAGTTAACTAATGACGTATAAAGAAAGAAGTTTAATGAAGTTTTATTTTATTTTAATAATTACTTTTTCAGGGAATCCCGTTCGGGCGTGATGCATGAGGTGGAATGGCGCGGGCGTCGCGTCACAGTACGCCCAGAGAAGGTCAGGCTGTTCCTCATCGCACTGCAGGACCTCGACAAGTCCGTGGCCGCCGCACCTACCGTCGAAGCCAAGATCGAAATCCTCGAGAACATTCTGATGGACTGCAAGGACGCCATATCGGCTCTCAAGGACGAAATCAAGAGCGACTCCAAGGTCAAGTCACCCACCGAGACCCAAATGTCCGGCATTCATTACCTGCTCTCATATCTCATGTACTTGCGTCTGATTCGCACCATCCAGAGGAACAACCTGCTGGTGCAACAGGCTGAGGAGGCCAGGAAGAAGAACGCTCAGATCGATGGTAGGAAGGTTCGGCCTCAAGACCTGACAAGGCTGTACGAGATCATCTTGCAGAACTATATGGAGCTGCAGCAGCTCCCGGGCTTCGACACCGACCGCGCGTATCAACAAGAAATAGAGACCGAGATGAAGGCGTACAAGGCGTTCCGTTGCTTCTACATTGCGCAGGTGTTGACCGGCCTGCGACGGTTCAGGGAGGCGCTCGCCATGTTGGAAAGATGCAGCACGTACACCGACGAGTCTATTGTAGACAAGCTGCAGAACGAAGAGATTCTGACTAAGTTGAAGTCTCTGCAAAAAGACATCGAGAGCTGCAAGTTCGAAGTCCATGCAGATTCGGTGTTGGAGGAAGACGATGACGACGAGGAGTCCAAGTACTCCAGCGGAAGACCTTACAAGGTTAAGAAACCGTTAGTCGACCGTCTCGACGAGTACCGGGAAGACACGCAGGTCCTCACCAAGAATCCGAACATTTTCAAGATGCCACCTGCGATGGAGGCCATTCCTTGCAAGCCCTTGTTCTTCGACCTCGCCTGCAACTTTATCGAGTTTCCGAACTTGGACGACAAGACGGGCGCCGCTAACAATAAGAAGCAAGGCGCCGGCATCACCGGCCTCGTTAAAGGATTCCTGGGATGGGGCAAGAGTGACAAATAAGAGTTTAGCTATATGACATTATGTCCGGACACAAATTTCACTTGATTAAAATTATATTCAGAGTAGTTTGTTTTCATTGACCATTTTGTTATTAGTTATTTTGTTATTATTCTTTTGTATAAAAGTCTTAAATTTGATTGTGGTAATTTTTCCATTTTTTCGTTTTTTTTTCAAATTGAATAACACCACTACAATAGGTACTTTTCAATCGCGAATCCTCAGGAACAACGCCTATTACAAAGAAAAAATTAGTTCCTTTCCATTTTGGTTTTTATTCTACTTGCGATGATTAGGGTCTTTTTCGAAAATTGAATTTAAAAGCGTGTGTTAGTAGCAGTCTAAACTCAGTGTTTGAGCGTACTAAAATAGTATTTTGTTAAAGAAAATGTAAGTATGTCACAAGAATAATAATCAAATACTTTGTATTTAACAAAAAAAAAATATAACAAAAATTTTGTTGTTCCGTTCGAAAAGTACAAAAATATAATATTTAACTTTGAAACAATATATTTTACACTGCGTAACATTTTCACATGTTTAATCACATTCGTTTACAGAAACAATTTAATTACAATTCTATGCTGCAAAGTCACTTACATTAATTTCACAATGTTAATGGCTATCACTCGGTCAGCTGTATAAATATACCAAAGCGCAATTTACAAGAGTTCTCTGTAAAACTAGTAATCTATGCTTTATATAAAACGATAAATGTATATTATATACTTTCAACTTGTGGCACCATTATGTTATAGTTTATTAAAAGAACTATTAAGTGCTAATAAAGAAAATGTATCAATTTAGAGATACTAGTGAGGGTAGGCGTACATTTTCATATAATACAAAATTGTTCTACAGGATATAATTAAAAAATCCAGACAAGTAAATCTCGATGATAACTTATGTATGTACAAACTTTAGACTATATTAATTCATAATACAATATGTAAATTTAGTGATCATGCTTCGAGTTTAAATTACATCTACTTAAAGCGATTGATAATATACACTTGAGGTTCATGTTTTATGACTGGCAGCTTCAGTTATACAATACAAAATAAAAATACATTATCTTCCCTGTTATACGTATATAATGAAATGTATGGAAACATTGATTCAACTCGAACATTTTCCTTGAAAACACTAATTAAATTGATTGTCAGCTATACCACAAATTATATGAAATCTATTCTTTATAATGGACTAACAGATTGAAAATCTACCTGACACAATCTACTATCAACTATGAAACAATCAGAGGCAACCATACAAAATAATGTATGTATTTGTTTTTCATTGTTGAGGGATAATTTCATGTTACATACCAAAAACATTTATAGGTTTCAAGGAAAATTAGAAATGAAAAATGAACACATCATTTGGCGCCAGGGATGTGATGTCCTAAATTGTTGTCACATAAATCGTATATACAATTTTCATTTCAAAATTATACAGAGTGCAGCTTTCCTAACGACAATATAATAGTTGTAACTTCTCCTATTTTATTGCAAGTGCAACATTATTTTTAACCTCAATCTCTGTATCACTGGACGAAATAGGTTGAATTGCCTATTAGTTTTACTACATGACGTGCAGCGCCACCATGCGGAATTTCCAAGGAACTAAATTTTAAATCTACTTATTTGCTGATTTATCACTGTAACTCCGTCACTACTAAAAAAGTGGACAGCGCCCTTTGCTCTTTCAGTCGCAATCAGTAGTCATGATATCCTTGGCGCCTTGTACCGGGTTTTCACTATACGTGTCGAAAAATACACTACTATACTGTACGATGTCAGCATCAAAGGCGCCATCTTGGAACCGAATGTTATAATGAAAACCCGGCGTTAATAAGTGATGTTTAGCGCGCGGCGAGTGGCGGCCAATGTTCCGCGTCGTGCGCTCGGCGGTCGTCGGGCGCCAACAGCTGGCCGCAAGTGGCACATACTGCCAACTGATGGTTCTCCCGGCCCACTACCAGCTCCTGTTGTTTTGCAATGTCAGGGAGCAGAGCTACCAGCTCGGGGAATACTGCATCCAACTGAGGCCCCAATGCCGACTACAAGGACAAAGATAGTTGATCAACATGCGCGTAAAATTGCTACAGGTCTCTTTAACAGAAACTTGCTTGGCTAGGAGAGCCAGATAATAAAGTGGCATAACTTTATTATTGCCAATATTCGCTAGGTACATTATTTAAGAAAACCCTGGAAAGATTCCATTGTAAATTATCGTAAGAATTTGTTGTGAAACATACCGTCAGATGTTTGTAGAATTCGTCGCCGCCGATTGCACTGTCCCGAAATGCACGCGATGCCACCTTGAAAGCAATTTATGACTTTATATACTAAAACTAGCGTAGGTGTTTGTCAGTCAAATCCTCCTTAATGTCTAGACCGATTTTGATAAACTTTTTGGGGTGTATTTAGGAGGAACATTTTAGGAATTAAAATTCCGAAAAACTTTAATGATGAAACAAATTCAAGGTGATTTTTTTGACAAGATAAATCTTGTATCATTTCACCAAGTAAGCTTCTACTCACTCCAAATTGTAACTTATACTGACAAATATCAGCCAGTGTAGTCGTTAAAAAATATTTCTGTGTAGCATAGAATTATTAAAAAATACCTTGAACTCTTCAACCGCTCCGGCGTCGCCCAAAGCAACGGCGAATTTCTTAACAAGTTCCCGGTTTCTGAGTTCGAACTTGGGCGGCGGGATGTACGCGTGTAGCGGCGCCGGGAACGTTTGTCCCGCGGAGTTCGTGAACGTCATCCCGTTACACGCCGGCCGCGGCTTGAATCCCGGAGGCGCCCCCACACCATTCGCTACGGGCGAACTCTTAGAATTCCGACTCAACGGCGGATACTCCTTCGCAGCCAACGAAAAATCACCGTTCCCCGTGTTTTTATTCGCGTTCACCGACGACTCTATCGTCTTAATTTTCTTATCCGTGTCCAAGCTATTGTTATTATTGTTAACGCTCGTCGCTAGGTACTCCTTTCCGATTCTCCGATCGACGCCGTTCACCTCCGAGAAGTCGGCGAAGAGATCCTTCTTGTTGATGTTATGTTTTTTCTTATCTTTCTTCGATTTGTTGTCGGTTGGGTTGTTCTGTTGGGGCTGCGGTTGGGGTTGAGGCGGGCTTTGATGGTTGGAGGCTTGAGGCTTTTTCGATTTGGCCTTGTTCGCCGGGAGGGTCGGGAAGTCCGACGCGGAGGAGAAAGCGGGTTGTGGCTTCGGCGGTGGAACCGGTTCCGGTTTCGGTTTCTCCTTGCCCTTAGGGACGGTGATCCATTGCGGCGGCGCGGCGGGCGCGGCCGTCGACGACAGCGCGGGGAACGCTTCCGACCTCAACTGAGCCTTCTTTGGCTGAGATGTAGACTGATTGCTTTTAAGTGACTGCATTTCATCGCTGTTGATCAGCGTCACCTAGAAGAAACAATTATGAAGATTTCATATAAAACCTTGCTAAGTAATACTTTATCTGAGATTAATGAATACCAGCGTACAGAGAGCATATTATGTGAGTACGCATAATCTGATCTTACGGCAGCTATAGTAAAACACATATAAAATTAAAGTTATTTTAGGTGTTCACCTATTATGGCTCAACAGATACCCAGCGACAGATAGACAAGCAGAGAAATTACACATCTTTTTGAGTACTGAGTTGTAACATACCTTAGCGGGTTGTACAGTGCCTGCTCCGATGCTGGGGTGGTCATCTCTGGGCACCGAGAGCGAGGGGAAGTCGTCCTCGTGGATGGGCTTCCGTTGCGGGATGGTAATGCGGTTGCCACTCGTCTGCGTCAAGCGGAAGTTGCTCGCAGCCGGCTGGCTGTGTAGCTGGATCGATACACTCGGCTTCGCTGAAAACAACATTATTAAGGATAATCAGGTTTAAGGCTATAGACATTTAATCTCAGAAAGACGAACTTGTCATTTACATGAGAACGTTTATAAGAAAAATACATAAGTTCGTTGTCACACTGTACAAATAGGTAATATAAAATTAATGTAAATCCTATTAAATTTGATTAATTTGGTTTTAAACAGTATCAAATAGAAAACAAATTTAACATTACACATTACGCGATTATTAGACTACTTTAAACGCCAACGAGTACGCGGTTCCTGTATTATTTTGACGATATTTTAATATGCTAACATTAATCATTTCTACGAAGAGAACCAGGGAACTTTTGACAGCAACACTTGCTACACAATAATAACATATAAATGAATGTCGCAATGCGCAAATAAATGTTATACAAGGTACAAAAATTGTGTCTGTTTTCAATAATCATCGGTGGACTTAAGATAAACTTACTCACTACAATAGCAAAAGTGAGTTGCGATTTCCGAAGGTTTTAAGAGATGTGAAGTTCTTGGCGGTGTATACCTCGTTTTTTTTTGTCGTGATTTAAAAGGTAAACAATCTTGGCACTACTTTGATTTATTTCATGAATTAAAAAAAATATTTAGAAGTACACAGAAATTAATTTTAACATTAAATTATTGTTTATTCTTAAATTTTTTTAATTTGTGTTTAATAATTACAATAAAAAGACACTGTAAGATTGTTTAATTTTTAAATTA
>LGAG01000919.1:391245-407885 GCA_001278395.1 Lerema accius | reverse complement strand
TGCGATTGTGAATGTTTTCCATACAAGTTCACTCCTCACTGAATCACTGCTACCATTCTATTCCCTTTGCAGTTAGGCGTTGAACGCGTTAAACATTAAATGTATCCAACATCGATCAAGAAATGTCCTTGTTAACCTTTAAAGGCGCGAGAGGGCGCGGCGAGCAGCGAGGAGGGCGCGGGCGGCGCCGACGACAGCCGTGGGAACTGCTCGTCGCTGCGTGTGTCGATGTGCTGCGCGGCCGGCGCCGGCGCAGGGGACGGAGGCGCTTCTGTGCGCTCCCTGATAACAACCATACACTAGTTAACTAACTTCCAAAACTAATTTGATTAATTTATAAACCTAGCACGTGTTTAGCACAAAAATCCCTTGTACTATTCCTAAAACATGAATGCATTCAAATTATGTATTTTAGGTTTTTAGCATTTATGTCAACAACGTAAAGACCGTCACGGCGTCTGTGATGACGTCACGTCTTGCGATTGTCAAATAAAGCTTGTATGCGTAGACAAAAAGAGAAAAGAATACTCTTCTCCCGATCTATTACTATCTCTCTCTATTACAGTACTGGAGTTTTGACACTAATGAAGTTACAATTTTTTAAATCTGTAATACATTTTCTTTTAATTTCTTTCGACAGATGAGGGATATTTCACAGTATATTACCGTGGCGCCCTCTGTACGACGGGATGCGGCGTGATGTTAAACTGTAGTTCGAGCGTGCGTGCCTGACGGGCCGCGCCGCGCGGCATACCGCGTCCGTGGACCGTGGCCTTGTGAGCTGCACACAAACAACACATATTTTGATCATAAAATGCCAGTAAATAGTCCCCCAATTACTAGTTAGTCACAAGACGCTAAATATGAACTTTATGTAGTGTAGATTAAGGTAGATATTTAAATATTTAATTGTAAAATGTGTAGTTTATTTATTTTGTTTCTTTGGCAACTATAATATTTGAACTGCTTGAATAATAATTTATCGCTTACAAAATAATTTTTGCAAGGATGACTATAATTATAAATATCTCTTTGTAAAAAATATGTTTCTGTTACAGGTTCACTGGTACAGTTAGTGAATTTGCATTCAATCAAAAGACAGTGTTTTGGTGATGATTATGACGTGACGCGATGCGTTACATTAACAAAGTAAACATAAGTTACCTTTGAGATCAATTTCGCTTCTGAACACAGCGGTGAGATGTTGTCCGGCGCACTCGCCCTCTTCACAGAGGTAGTGGTCGGTGCGGAAATGATGCGCGAGCGCAGAGTGCGTCGCGTAGTACAGGTTGCGGCCGTCCACGTCGCACAGGTGGCAGTACAGGTGCTCCTTGCGCAGGTGGCGGTACAACTCGTCAGCGTCCATGAAGCGCTCCTCGCAAAACTCACAGAGCGGGTGACCTCTGTATCATCACTATCTTAACTCAGTATGAGGTTAAAGAAATTATTACTAAAGATTTCTATAGGTGCGGTTTCAGACTAGCGTAGTTTCCTGCGCACATACGGCCGAATCAGCATACGCGCTTGCCCGCGTGCTACAATAAAAACTTAACGGACGCACGTAACAGTTTGCGCGCTTATTTCAGCGTGTTCGCTAGAACTGGTAATGGCGTCGTTTCAGTATCAACATGGATTCTGACGAAAAAACATTGACTGAGAAGCCGAAAAATTTGTTGCGGCTTGCGCTTATACGAGCTTAGAAGAACGTCAACACTCATACGAGTCGCTAATGTTCGAAAAGGCGCGCCTATACGTGCCTACGCGTAAAAAACGCCTTAAATTTCCAAGTAGACATTAAGGCTGATCTTTAAGTCTTCTCAAAATTACTCTCAATCTCATATTGCTCAGTGATTCGATAAATTTAAATTCTCAAACAATACAAGTAGTCATGGTAGAAGATTTTAGTAACCGAAAGTGGCAGATTTTTTTTGTAGGTGGTCGTGTTTCGAAGGGCATGTTATACCATTGACCGCACATTTGTCAATCATTAAGGGGTCGTTCAACTATTACGTAACGCAATTTGGTTTGTCTTGTAAAATGTTATGATGTGTTACATAGGAAGACGGGGGATCGAACAACGCGTTACGTAACATTGTTGTTTTTATTACTAAAAAACTAGGAAATATAATTCTCCTAAGTCTGGAAAATGGCTACGTTTTCAGATAAAATTGATCATTTGGGTATTATGTGAAGTTTAGAGACAGAGGGGGAGAGTACAGAAAATCGTTACAGCCCGTTACATGGGGGGAAGTGGTGTTACAAATATTTAAAATTCCCGTTACTCAATACCTGAACAGGAAGCGTATAACTATTCTACTACTACTAGCTACTTCGGTGAACTATGGATCAAACTTCTGACTATTAGGGTAGCCAATGGCCACTACACTAAGGATTCCGCCAATCAGCACTGGAGTAGTATGGCGCAGTATGCTCCAGAGCTAGGTTTGATGATAACAAGACACCCATGCCCACCTTCAATAGGCTGCAGCCAATATGAATGACTAGAAGTCGCCGGCGGCTCCGCCCGCGTAATTTTCCCGTTTCTGAAATATTTTATTTTGCTGCTCCTCTCCTATTCATCGTAGCGTGATGTTATGTAGCCTATAAGTTTCCTCGATAAATGGACTATCTAACACTAAAAGAATTTTTCAAATCGGTCCAGTAGTTCCGGAGATTAACGCGTTCAAACAAACAAACTCTTCAGCTTTATAATATTAATATAGATATTTTAACATAAGTAAATATCTTTCATAATAATGTTACTTTCACTTTATTACCTATGTGATGTGTCATCGAGATCGCCTTTTCGTCGATGGTGGCCGAGCTCTTGCCGCGTGTAGCACTTCCGTTCGCTGGTGAAGATCTAAATTTATATAAAAAAAATTGCTAAGATAAAATCTTATCCCATATCTCAATGGCCATAATCAGACTAATACATAATGATTAACAAAGCACTATCTACTGAACAACCTTTATCTAAACCATAGTCCTTAAATAGTATTATTTATATTTAATATTTTATTAAGTATTGCAAGCAATTATTGGAACTTACTGCCTGATCTGTCTAACAAAATATTCATAATAATTATTAATTAATATTATATCTTGAGAACAAGTTTGAAAAAATATAATTAACAACATAATTTAAAATACGATCATTAAAAAATCATTAATTAACTCAAAATAATGTGTTATTTAAAACTCATCAAATAAAAAGTAAATAATAGTTAATTTTATCAATAATTATGTAACGTTTAATTAACCAAGTTAATTTAGTAGATAAGACAGAAAATCAAAACATTATTTAGGACCATACCAAAAAGTATTGCAATACAATTATCTGACAAACCATACATAACATTTTAAGTGGACATATTGGATTTACTATAACCACCCAATTATTGTTTTTTTTTAATTATAATTGCAATCAAAGATTCTCCTGAAGGTATGTAGCAAAAGTAGTTCAAGATTCATAATAAGATATTCATTCCATTTTTTTAAATAAACATTTTGTAAATACATTTTTGTGCTTAATTGTTTAAATACCTTTAAATGTTTCACGCAGAGGTCACAATAGTACCGTTCGTGGACCTTCCGCATATGGTCACTGAGCATGGTGAATGTTCGGAATGGTTGGATCTTATCGCAGGTCTTGCATCGGTTTTCGAGTAGTTTTTCATAAGCATTCCTGATCTCTTCACTGCAAAACCCTATCTTAAACTGTCTCTCAAACAGTCGATCCGAGAAAACCTTGTTACGTAGATCTTTGTACGGCTGAACTGTCTCCGTAAAAACAACCTGGGGATGACAAATAAAAAGCTTTGTTCCATTTTTTAAAACTTGATGTTCTATTGAAATAGAATACTACACTGAGATAATAGACATATTTAAACACCCAATTGTCTTTTACCTTATTCTATGTCCTTAATCGATTTGAGAGTATATAATCTTTAAAATAATTGTCATCAGACACATTTAATGCCATAAACAAGAAGACAAATACGTGGACAAATTATTAGTAGTTATTATTTATTGGGTAGAAAATGCAGTATTTGAACTTTATAACTATTTAAAATATAATTAGTTTTATCACCAAAGTATACAATGATTGCACAATATTAAATTTGTACAGAAACAATTAATTAGCTAATGAAGATATTATTTACACAAATATTTTATTATATGAATTGAAATTGAAGTCTGCAGAAAATATAAAGACAGACTTAAAAAGCATATATAATTATGTATGTAATAAAATCTCTCCATAAATTTATTGTTAAAAAGGATATAGGAGATTTTCAAAAATTTAATTAAAAGTACTTGTAAAAAATGTATAATGTTACTAATGATATAGTGAAATATTAAGTAGAAAAAAATAAGTGTAAAATTGTGCAGCAGTAGATCAGAGAGAGAAATCTTTAAGGTGAAACTCACTCTTGAAAGGTCCTTCCGGCATATCGGACATTCATTCTGCAGACACAGCACACGCATACGAGTCGAACACTCGAAGCATACAGGGTGGTCACACTCTCCAATAGAGAAATATAACACGTTCTTGAAACAAACTACGCAAGTAGTGTTGTCGTTCGCTGAAGAATCGGCCATGGCTTCTATCAATGAAAATGACTTAAGATTCCGATGTAAAACCTGCAGTGCGGACGATTACAGCAGTTACAGTCACGGGAAAATACCCACTGCGAATAGTTAAGATCACAGATGTTGAGGAACAGAGCAGAGCGCACGAACCACAGTGAAAAATCAGCAGCATAAAATGACAAACAGACAAATTCCGATTGACACGACTTAATATTAAAATAATGACAGCTGACATTGAAGGCATCAATTCTGACGTCCAAATACAGACTAGATGTTTGCGCAGATTAGAAATAATTTTACATTTTATTCGTTTGTATACATTAATATCTCTATTGTCTACTATTTCAAATTTATGAAATTTATCAACTACGGTCACATATGTGAGACTTGGTGAAGGTTATTAATTTTATCCTAATTCTTAATAGTATCCATAGATCAAGAGTAATGCATCTGGCCAAAATTGTAAATTTGCAATTAATTCGCTCAAACACAAATTCTTATCACGGTGCTTAACAAATCAGCGTACATGAAAGTTTTTCACTGCGACGAACTTCGCTGGATATTGCTTACACCTTTTCACTCGTTTTGGTTAAAAAGATAGATAGGTAAATAAAGAATAAAATAAAACGTTGGATAATTTTTTGATAATTGATTGCAATAAAACTATTAACTGATCTAAAATCAGATTCTTCTGCCGACCCTTTAATTTGCAGAAATTGTTATACTTATAGAAATTAATGGCAGTGTAATTTTGATGTAGACAGGTATACTCTGATCTATGGATATTACGAACCGACGCGTATATTTATTTGAAAAATGTAGCCGCAGCATTATGATTTCCTTTTTATAAAATGACCATCGACAATTATTATCGTTTCAAACTTAAAACTTACCTTGACGTTTGACAGTTTCGACGGTTAATGGTGGTGTTTGAAAGTTTTGAATTTTTAAATCGGCCGATTGTTGGTGTACTTGTTATTTCATTTCATTTAACAATTTCGAATACCTACGGAGGTTGAAAACTAGAGCTTAGTCGAGAATGAGTTGAAATTAGGTGGATAGTGAAGTTAATTAATGTAAACATGTATTTTGAGGTAAGTTTATCTTAGAGGACTTGTATAAAATAAAATATTTTTTGAACCTTCATCGTAATATTATGCTTTGTTTTAGATTGATAATACTCCTGAACATATAAGACGAGCTCGTAGAATAAAGGTTGTAAAGGCTGATTCGCCAAAAGAAGAATGTCCTCGCCTTATTCTGGCGCCTTTTACTCGTCCTCCTCAAGTTATTTTTGACAATGTTCTCATTGGCACTTCATGTGAGAGGAATTTGGAGATTTACAATCCTTCGAAGCAGCCACAACAGGTAATTTTATATATATATTTTGCTTCTTCATAACTATAACTTGCCGATTTTCCATACTAATTTTATTTGTTGAATGGATTTTGTTATTAGCGGTCCTAAAACACAACATTGTTATTTTAAGGACCGTTAAACTTAATATTTTAGTATAAATTACCAAGATACCAAGAGGAATATGTGTAATAATTATGATTTATTCTATAAATTATATTTCATTAATTTCAAATGGTGAAAAAAGACATTCACTTTCAAAAACATCATTGCATTTTATCAACTGTTAATACTTTATGCCTCAACCCATTAATAGTAATCTTCTCTTCTACAGATCACTCTTGGTCGAGCATTGCCACCAGGGCTGGTAGTTGACTTGCCAGAAGAATGGATGTTTCTAGAACCAGAGACATGTTACCTCATCAGCTTGATGTGGAAACCAACACAGCCAACATCATTGAGAGAGACAATACGCTTCACTAATGAAAACCGTGGAAGACATGATGTCATTGTTTTGCTCAATTCTGTAATGGTAAACAATTGTTTTCTTGTTTTAAAAATACATTTGTTTGCTTTTAGGATTCCATAGTAAGCTAGTACTTGTAATAATGTCATTATGTCATTATTAGTATTTTGCAAGTATTAGTAGTACATGCAACAGAATTTAGGTTTCATAAACAAAATCCTTTGGTACCTTTAAGAAACTTCTATATACCTATCGAAAATGAAAATACTATGTAAAGAACTATATATATTTTATATCTTGACTTTTTATCACATTAGTTATGGGTTATTTCTTAACATTTTCTATTGTATTTAAAGTTTTCAATGAATACAAAGTTAAATTATTATTTAGTTGATTAAAAAAATGTTGAGTAAAAATATGAATATTTTCTAGGCATGTTTGCTAGAGCTAATTAATGTACTAAAAAATCATAAATTAGGAGTTGTATATGGCACTTAATGTCAATCAGCCTGAAGAAATGTGTTAGAATGTATTATATCCAAATCTAAATTCTTTGCCCATAATTAACATCCTCAGTAAAGTTTAAAATTTCAAAAAGAAGGAATACCCAGTTTGAAAGCTTAAACTTACTTTTAATTAACATAAACATGATATCTTTCCAGAATGTGAAAGGGAAGAATAATACTTCTAAAGGACTAAAAATATCACCAGGAAAAGTCAAGAAAAAGCCAACTAAAAAATCCCCTGTATCTTTTTGTAAAAAGAAGGCCGAAATTATTTATAATACCACAAAAATAAAAAAAACTATAGACATAGTAAAGACTACACAATATACTCAACATAGGGTTGTGAAATCATCTAACAAAGAAAACTTTCCGAGATACGAATGTTTAGAGCCTAAATACCAATGTCCATTTGATTCACCTTCTAGCTCTGAACTTAATTTTAATACATCAGAAATATTTTCCAACATGCGACGTCCAACTTCGGATTACTTATTGCAAGAAACTTATGACAAATCTCAACTATTAGAAAACAATGACAAACAACACAACATTTTAAGAGTAGCAAAAGATAATATACTTAAACCATCAAATAAACAAGATGTATCAATAACTGATATGTTTGATAATCTTACTTTCACACCTCTGAAAGTAGTGTCAAGAAATGAGAAATTGGATAAGGGACCCAAAATAATTATAAGCATGAACTCTGAAAGTGAAGCCGACGACAGCTTGGAGGTGAAAAGTTCAAATAAAGATGAGACTCATTCAATAATCTGTATAACTTCCTCTCAACCATCCAATAAGTGGCTATCTGGTAATCATAATGTCGAGAATCAATGTATGGAGACTCCAACAATACCAAACAAAAAAATCCCAAATACGTCATCTCCGAAAGAATTTAACAGTCCAAATTTCACGATTAACACTGAATTCTCACGTATAAGCGATTTGTCCTTTTTTCCGCCAAGATGTTCCACTGAAAGAAAAATAATTCCGAAAATAAACAATGAAACGCATGAAATCATAGATGTTACGAATCCAAAGTTAAGTTCTGATACATATACTAAAGATTCTCCTAACACTCCTAGAGATATTTACGCACAGGAAATTAAAGCTGAATTTCTACGTGAACAGAACGCAAAAATGTGCCGACAATCATTATTTAGGGATTATCAACGTCAGCATGAAATGTACTCAAATAATAACTCATTACGATCGGAACAACACTATTACTGGAATAATGAATTGAAAGCAGACTTACGATCTCCTCCTAGATCTATAACACCTCCATTACAATCAATTCCAGAAGAAAGTTGTCAGAATTTAGATACGCATTTGCTTGATGAGTCTGATAAACGGACAACATTTACCATCAATCGTACATTTGATAAAAGTGCTGCATGGGATTCAGTATTACATTCTACAAGACAATCTTGGTCTAAGAAAGCCATTAAAGTAGAACCAGCTCTTTGGAAGATGCCTGTTCCATTAGCTAAAAGTGTTAAGTCGAAATCTAGCTCCAAGAGCAAAGAATCTATGGGCGGAAAACGGCGTTCGTCTGTAAATTTGAGCAAAAGCATTAATCAGAATATTTCCCTAAATCAAGTAGGCAATGTTTACTCCCAATCGTTAATTGTGGATCCGTTTATGTCTGCCACTTATTTCTATGATGAAAGTGCAGTGGAAAATTTTGAAAAAGAGTTTATGAGATGGTTGAATTGCATTCTTACTCCGCCCGCAGACCTTGACAGTAATATTGAACAAAAAATCGATGTAGGTAAAGCTTGGATCGAAAATAGAAATAAGGAAGTACCGGCGGCTCCTACAAAGGAAGAAGTTAGTAGTAACTACCACAACAGCCATCGACTTGAAAGTTTACGCCGTCAAGCCAGAGCTTTATTAATGTCTCCTGAAATGGCCCAAGTGTTTTTAAAACTTAATGCTCAAATAGAAAAGAAGTTAATAGCGATTCGAACTGACAGAAATTTGCATTTAGATGTCGGATTGCAGAAAGCTATTATGGAACTTTTACTTTCATACAATCCTTTGTGGCTCCGCATCGGATTAGAAGCTACGTACGGATTAGTTTTACCGTTAAAATCTAATAGTGATATCGATGGATTAACCACTTTTATTATCCAACGTATGTTTAGAAATCCTCATTTGAAGAATAAGCATTCGAAATCTTCAGCCCCAAATATGCTACTTCCTGCTTATATGGAAGCTATTAAGAAATTCACTTTAAAGAAGTTTTTCATGTTAGTTTTCTTTTTGGACCAAGCGAAACAGAAGAAGTTAATTCCTCACGACCCTTGCCTATTTTGTCGAAATGCCGTATGCAAGGAAAGTAGAGAAATTATAATTCGATTCACTAGAGAGTTGATAGCGGGAATAGGTGATATCACACGGCATTTAAGACCACTAGGCTACGTCGTGAGCCACAAACAGTGTTATTTAGATGAATACAAATATGCCGTCCTCAATATTGCTACTGATATTAGAGATGGTGTGAGGTTGACAAAAGTTATGGAGATTATTTTGATGAAACATGGCCTAATGAGTCAACTTCGTACGCCTGCGATATCGCGTTTGCAGAAAATACATAACGTCCAAGTTGCACTGAATGCTTTAAAAGAAGCTAACTTCGCAATAGTAGGGGACATAACGGCAACTGATATTGCTGATGGTCACAGGGAAAAGACGCTGTCACTTCTTTGGCAGCTAATACACGTCTTCAGAGCACCCCTGTTTGAAAAAGCAGCAAATGTTATACAGATGTGGTGGCGAAAGAAGTACGAGGCTATCGTTGAAAAGAGACGAGAAGAAGAAAGGATACTAAGAACACGGAATTATGCCGCTAGTACTATCCAACTTTGGTGGCGACGAATTCAGTACAATCGTATGGTTGAGACAAGAATGAAAGAAATCACTATTGCCACTATCACAATTCAGAAATATTTCCGCATGTGGTATCATCGCAGCCGAATGCTCAAATTGAAATCGAGTGTCATTCAAATTGAGAAATGGTATAGGAATTTGAAGTTGATGCTCGAGGCAAAAGAAATGTTGAACTCGTTAAGATTGAAAAGACTTGAACAAAGGCACAAGTCTGCCATTATCATTCAATCGTGTGTGAGGCGTTGGATTTGCATAACACAATACAAGCTAAAACTATCGAAAATAGTGTTAGTGCAAAAAATTATACGTGGATACATAGCAAGGAAGCAATATGAAAAAACAATAAAATGTATTCGATACGTACAACAGAAATACAGAGGAAAACTACTCATGAGAAATGAAATGAAAAAATGGATGGAAATTCGTAAATGTGCTGTTATAATACAAAGTTATTATAGAAAGTGGAAACAACGCAGCATTTTCACTAGATTAAAGAAGTCAGCTCGGATTATTGAGGAACGCTATATAGCTTTACTAAAAATGAGAGCAGAGAGAAATAAATATTTGAAGTTAAAGCAAACAGTGAAAAAAATAGAGGCAATGATTGAGTCTAAAATTATCAGGACAAATTTCTTACGTCAACGCAATGCCATTATAAGACTGCAGAGAAGATTCAGAGCTCACCAGGCTATGTTACGAGTCAGATCACAATACATACAACAAATTAAGGCTACTGTAAAGCTTCAAAAGTACATTAGATCGTATCTCATCATGAAAAATGTACGAGCAGACTACGTAAAGTTACGGACGAGTGTGATTACGATACAGAGATATTTTCGATCGTATTTACTTGCGAAATATCAAAGGAAGCGGTATGTTGAACTTAAGAAGGCAGCGATAGTCCTCCAACGTCGCTATAGAAGCCTTTTACTCATGCGTCGAGAAAAGGCAGAGTTCTTAAAACTGAGAAATGCGATGATTGTAATACAAAATCGTTTCAGAGCCCAACTATTGATGAGAGAATGTAAACGAACGTATCAGAAATTACGTGAAGTAACAGTTACGATTCAAAATAGGTACCGAGCGCTATTAATGATGCGTGATCAAAGATCAAAGTATTTGCGGCTAAAATCATCGTGTATTATTATTCAGAATGCTTATCGAGCGCACAGATTAGGAAAGAAAACTAGACAGGATTATCTTCGACAAAAGCAAGCTGTTGTCAAGATTCAAGCATGGTTTAGAGCACACAAAAAAGGGACATCACAGAAGAAGCAATATGAACAGTTAAAACAAGCATCTACTGTTATACAGAAAAGATTTAGGGCATACATCACAGCGAGAAAACAGAGACAGGAATATTTACGAATGAAAACAGCAACGATATTTATTCAGAAATATTATAGATCTTATATTGAAATGAAAGTAATCAGGCAACAATATATTCAGATACGAAGATCCACAATCGTAATCCAGAGATACTTTAGATCTTATTTAGAAACTAAAAGACAAAGGAATACATTCTTGCAAATTAAAAAGGCAACTACTGTTATTCAGCATTATTACAGGTGTTATAGGGAGACGAAAATGCTACAATTTAAGTATCAAGAGTTGAGACGAGCCACAGTAATTATTCAGATAAGATACAGGGCATTGAGGGCGATGAGATGCGAAAAGCAGAGTTACGAACGATTAAGACAATCAGTTCTAACACTACAACGTAGGTACAGAGCTTTGAACAGTATGAAATCGGAAAGACATGCGTATTTGAAACTGCGTTCTACAGCAATTGCGGTTCAAAGAAGATGGAGAGCAAATATGTTGATGAACAAAGAGAAATCACAGTATTTAAGGATGCGGCAGGCATGCCTTTCTATCCAGTCCTTTTATAGAGCATACAAAGTAGGAACTGAGCAAAGACTGAATTATTTGAAGCTTAAAGAATCGGCAATAAAATTACAACGCAGATTTAGAGCGCGTCTTGAAATGAGGTATGAAAGAAACGCATATCTAACTTTGAGAAAAGCTGCAATAATATTACAAAGACGATTTAGGGCACGCTGCTTAATGTTAGAAAAAAGGTCGAAGTTCTTAAAAATCTTACAAGCTGTTACAATTATTCAAACAGCTTACAAGGCGTATGCTGCCGGTAAACTAGAAAGAGAAAAATATTTGAAATTCAGAACTGCTTGTATTCTTATTCAGACGCGTTTCAGAGAATTTAGGCAAACTCGGAGACTACGAACACAATATTTAAGACTTCGTAATATAATTATTTCAACTCAACGTCTAGTAAGGGCAAATAATGCTAGGAAAGAAAAACTACGCATCGAAGCGGCAAACAAGATAAAAACGTGGTATGCTTCTGTTAAGAGTACTAGACACTGTCGAGCCAAGTATTTGACACTGAAGACCAGTGTAATAACCATACAGTCTCTTTTACGCATGTATATTTGTCGTAAACGATTCCTCGCTTTGAAAACTGCAGCCACGACACTTCAACGATATTATCGTTTCTATAGATTAGCTAAATCTCACAGACAACAGTTCGTTCAACTGAAAACCTCTGTTATCAAATTACAAGCTCATGTTAGATGCTTTATAGAGAGAAAACGTTTCCTCAAGTTAAGGACAGCAACCTTAGCAATTCAAGCTGCATTCAGACTGATGAGATCGAGAAATATCTTAAAGAAAAAGAGGGAAGATGCTGCTCTTTGTATACAAAAGAATATCAGATGCTATTTAGTGCAGTCGAAATATAATCGGTATAGAAGTAAGGTGATTTACATACAGAAATTGTGGAGAGGGAAACTAGTAACAAGACTGATGCGTAACAAGTTTTTACAAACGAAGAATTTGGTGATCAAATTGCAGGCACGTATTAGGGGATATTTGATAAGAAAACATGTGGAATGCCAGAAGGAACAGTTATTAAAAGCTAGGGAAGAACAAAGAAGGGACTGGGCTGCTTCGAAAATTCAGGTAAGAAATTTGTTTTACAATAAAATGTAAAGATGATAAAACAAAAAGATTTTTTTGAGCCAGATGATGCTATGTAGTATTCACTCTTGAATAATACCAATATCATCACTGACCCGTCGCCGATCTACACAAGCATAAACTCGCTTGATCGTTGGTCCTTTTAACTTGTTATAGAAGCATGTAAAATGGAATTGCATAAATATACTACCTTAGCCGTTCTGAAACCTCGATTCGTTCGCAGGCTCTATTTCGCGGCAACCGCGTTCGCATGGGCAGTAACCGTCACGTGGAAGAACTTCGTCGTCGTTGGCGCGAGGGCGCGCTCCGGTCCTCGCAGCAGACGCTGGCGGAACGAAATGAGGACGCTATGGAAGTGTTGTGTAGTACACCAGACATTGACATGGTTATACATGCCTTCCAATCTTTAGGTAAGTATTGGAATGTCTGCTGTAAGTTTAAGGTCCTTCAATGTTAATCTGGTAAATGTCCTCGAATTCCAACTCGATAATTAGATTGGTATTTCGGGTCATTAAAATGGTAGAAAAATGGTTGTATTGGGCTATTGAACTTACTTTCATTATTCCTGATCATACAAATGGTAAGACCTTCAAAAATATAGATACTGTAAGTACATAAGTTAATTTGTTATGTTTGTATGTTTCAGAACTGTTGACTGAAGTCTATCCAATGATGTATAACTCAAACGCCTCGTCGTTAGTGCGACGAGTTTATGTGTTAATGTCCGTCACTAACAGATCCATTTCTAGCATAGAAGTGTTGAAATCTGGTGCTTCTATACTCGTTAATCTGACTAGATTCAGAGTAACTGGGCCTAAGATATATGCGGTGAGTTTAACATGGTTATTCTACTTCAAGTTATAACTATCGTACCAATAATGCTTTATATTAAAGTAAAAACATTGTGAGAAAATGTGTTGGTTTGGCTCAAACATTATTTCACGGCTGGAAGAATCATTAATTTGTGTTCATTTTAAAATGTAACAGAAATTAACGTTTAACATTTTTATATTACAGAGAGATCGGATACCGCCGATATTAAAATTCATGTGGCGGTTCAGTAATAGTGAAACACACTTGTTTTGTAAACTGGCTACTTACCTGTGGCTGTTTTCTAAATATAAAAATATTAAACAGGTAAGACATCATTTATAAAAAAAAAGTTTTTACTTTTGTGACTGTAAATTCAAATGATACGATCATGTTTTTGTTTTTTACTAGGACCTGACTGAGTTTCTTCATACACCAGAGAATCACAAAATAATGGTCGCCATCAAAGGTAACATAAATCGGATGAAAAGGATGACTTGCAACAGGATGAAATTCAACACGCCGCAGCCTTCTAAGTTTGTTTCCCACACAACAAACCAATCTTTTAGGGACAGCCTAAGCAATCACAGTATTTGTAGCAGCAACAGTGATACTGACATACTAATGCCTGCTTTGGAGCCTGACTATGGGATTGTTAGTTTGGACAAACCCCGTTACTTTGAGGATGCACAGCAAGCCATAACTTGTCTTTTCAGTGTTTATAAACTTTAATAGTATAATTTATTATTAATTTATGTTTGTGTTAATTATGTTTATTCTATTGTAATGGGTCTAACATATTAGTTTTTCAGTAATTCATATTATGATGTGTACGACATTTCTTTAATATACTTATATTATTAAAACTAATAAAATTTTATAGGATGACTCTTGATTTTATTTGGGATTCCATGTTTCTCGTATATAGAAAATATACACTTTGGTTCTATTCCCGATTAGGCTAGATGTCATAACACTGAAGTTATATAGGCCGATAATACAATTTTGCGCTTATTAATCGACGAAAAAATCGTACACAGATTACTGACTTGAGATTTACACGTACTCTATGTTTACATTAGACGTATTTTGTAAGAGGTTGTGTCAGTTGCTAATGATCTGTGGTCAGATGTCACTGTCAATGATGTAGCTTGCTCTTGCTGTCAATGTCAATTCAAATTGTCATATTTTCGTTTTCGTACGAATAAAACAAGCGTTTCGTTGAAAATATATTTTTATTTTATTTCTTTATAATACAATCTCATTGTATAAAATATAAGATCATCATAATTCAATGGACGAATTCGTCAATTACATATTACTTTTGTTAGTAATACTGCCAGTAATTTTATTCATAAATTTATGGGCTGGCATTGGATGGGAGCTTTTTGTCAATAACTGAGTTTTTATAGAATTAAGAGTTTTATAAACCAGTGATGAGAACCCCAGCTATGATATGAGGCCAGAGAAATAGTGTTGAAGTAATATTTTCAACCATGGATGTCTTCAGTTGTGTTCAAAGGTTATGGAAAACAAAATAAAATTAGTGTTCATGATTTGATTTTTTTATTAACCATTCCTTAAAAGATTGTCATAAATTAACATTTTTTTAATGAATTACAACTCATCTTAAGTCTGCACTGTTGATTCATGATTAGTAGAAAAACATACAAGATTGGTTAATGTTAATTTTCGTTAGCTTCATGATGATACATATAAAGTCAAGTTTATACGAAATTATGTCCTTTTTTGTAGTAATCCCGAAGAGAAAATTATTTAATTATAAGTGTTAAATTGTTTAAATATGGCAAGAGAGGTTTAGTCCTAAATAATTATTTTATACGGAGTAACAAACAGCAGTATCATGGTATGTGGCTAAACACAATTGAATCATTACATGATAGTGATAATGCTCTATGATATGATGCTACATTGCAGGTAAAGAAATTGCTATCACATTATTTAATTTTAATTCCTGTTCTACACGATTATAATTTTGTTGCCAGGATTAGTATTTCATTCACTAGTCTAGTCTAGTTCAACAGATTTTTTTTTGATATCTAACCACTTATTCTTCATGTCATTGTTTGGCTTCATAGATGTATTAGTGAAACAGTAAACTATAAAACATAAAATGTTAACTCACCATACAAATACAACATAATTATAAATAAAATGGATTTGAATACTTAACAACATTCAAATAACAATATTATATTAGCCTTTATACAGACCTTTTAATACCTAATTATAAGTCAGGCCAATCAAGATTAAAATAGTTATCACAAACAAAACCATTAAAGCATTTTGATTTTGTACTTGTATCTTGGCAATATTGAAAAGCAAATATTATTATATTTCTGATATAATAACAATAATTTGATGACAACAATAATCTAATCATTTACAAATTTAACTTTATTAACATATCATAAGCATGTCATAATAGTAAAATCATAAGATAACAATTCATGGCTTATAAATAGAATGAAACTCATCACAGTACAAAAAATCTTTACAAAATTATGACTACAATGTCAATACAAATATTTATTCATGATTTATAAAATGTAATAGGAAAATACTTATTCTATATTTTATAAAATTATCTCTTTTCTTACTTTATTGAGTTACAATAATGCACTGGAATGTATTAATTTTTATGCTAATTTTTGGTATAGAAAAATACATTCCTGGACTTTTATATTGAGCCCTCTTGCTTTTATTGTTAAAATTGATCAGTATCATACCTCTAAAAATCCAACTTTAAAGGTAAGATGGCTCAATTCTCAAGTCTGGTACTACACATATTTTATTAGTAACAGTTAGAGATCTTAATTCAAATATTATATTGATGTAATATTTTAATTCCTTGTATTGGTGCTCCCATTATATAATAGCATTATGATTATTGGGGTATTTTCGGTCGGCGCTGATCATAATATCATTGGGTGACTCCTAGTCATGCATTTTATTCAGGTTTAAAGTAAAAGTTTGATGTGCAGGTT
>LGAG01000919.1:370481-383821 GCA_001278395.1 Lerema accius | reverse complement strand
GATCATATTTGATGAAATGTATAATATCCCTAGATTTTGTTGATGTGTGTATTGGATGTGTCTTTACTAGTTTTCTAAAAATGGATGTGTCTTTACTAATTTATTACAAAATATGTTTCGTCAAACCTTGTCATTTAATACAGCTAACATTAAATCTATCTATAAACCACGCGTAGGCTGTACATTAACAATATTTGTTTATTCTAGGTAATTGAATTGGAACTATGAAGGAAGTTATGTTTAGTTACCTTTCCACCCGCCAGTCCACCCACGACGGCACTTATAACGCCCACAGCCTTCACAACTAATGTCTTTATTCGAACGACCCGCGGTACTTTTACACCGTTGAGATAGCATTTCACTTGAGGTATACCGCTACCTCCAGCAACCGGCTAGAAATATCAAATATAATTTTAGTTCAGCAGTTAAGTGATATAATATAATTCCTGGCATAATTCCCCAAAAAGTCCTCAACTTTCAAGAAAGTCACATTAGATGTAGTGAAAAACTCCTAAGTTTTCATTACATTTAAATGTTGTCCAAAATTGAATACTATGGGAAAATCATTACACTAATCAGGGCCGTCTTTACCCGGGGGTTCAAGGGGTGCAGCCGCACCCGGGCGCGGGGTACTAGGGGGCGCCGAGCACTAGAAACTTAGATTTTTATTAGGTGCTTACATTTAGATAATTTGCGATTTTTTTTTATACATAAATTACAGAGTTTTGAGAAATTAATAAATGGAAAATTAAAATTATTTTGCGTTTTTTTTGCAACAATAGGGGCGCCGGCTAATCAATCGCACCCCGGCGCGGAATATGCTTAAGACGGCCCTGACACTAATTATAATCCATAGAGCCTTGTTATCAACAAAACATAATCAATTACTCATTCGTAACTATCGCGCAAATGTGACACATATTTGGTATGTAATGGACTATGATATAATGCATCTGTATTATCCAGGCAACTGATAACAAAATTAATAAAACATAAATAAATTCATGTACGTAAGATTCATGTGCATAGCCAGAGTTCAATTTATGAGGTAAATATTATGCACAAATGATTATAGTAAGTAAGAGAATGAAATATAACTTGACAATAATATGACTTTTGGCCTTTTAACTGATTTCATAATATTTTTAATTAAAAACAAAACATATCTTTCCTCTCTACTATTAACTTACCTCAACATATGCAACCAGTACTGAACCAAAGAAAACTATACACACGTTTGTTAAAACCCATAGTAGATAAGGGACATACAATCTGTCTTCTAACACAGAATTATCAACAGCTGACACAATTATTAAGGACATTAACATAATATCGAATCCAAACAAAGTTATAGTAGAAAATATCAAGCATTACAATCTTTATAAGTAAATCTGTAACTGAAATTAAAAATGTGAGAGTTGATGAATAGACATTAAACACTGTCATACCAAGTATGTAACAGGTACATATCAAAAAGGATACACTTTTTAAGTTGCTTATATTTAATTCCTGTAAATTCTTCTATGCATATGTCAATTATGAATGCGATTAGTGCAGTTATAACTCCTATAAGCAGTACAATCAACCATCGAGCAATATCCTTCCAAACTATGAAGGTGTATCCTCTTTTTCGTTCTTCGTCAAGCAGCAAATGATTTTCACATGTGTCATAATCTAGGCTCTGTAAAAAGAATGTTATGTAATTCAGTATTGTAAATCATATCTTTACACCTCAGTTTCTTTTGACTACTAGGTACCTATATCAAACTACAAAAGATATTTTTTTTTACTAAAATCTCAGCAAAATAATTCGGTTAATTACCAAATTGCAAGAGTTAATTGTGTATTTAGGTTTATGGTAAGATACTGATAAGGCATTTCTAGTATTTCTATTCACTGTTGTACTATAGTCATATAATCAAAATACAATGATAATATTATAGTGATAAAAACAAACTTACTTCATATTTTGCAGAGAGTATGTTCATAGAACCCGGTTCTATTTTCTGGATTGGCTGTCTTCTTCTAACACCATGGCTTCCTTGAAGGTCATCTTCTGTAGAGTCCTAATACAACATAATTATTAAAATAGAAGTAAAAAAACATAAGTAATAATAATAAATAAGATATTGATATATTAGGATTAAAAAGGTTAATTATTGTACTGTTGGGCACTAAATATATATTCAAAGAGTACGAAGGTTAATCCTAAGAACATATTGCCATGGCATTACTTGGAAAAAGTTATCTATTGCAGAATCAAACAAAGAAAATTATTATAAATAATAAATATTATGTGGCTGTATGACTTACCTTAAAGTCGGTCGTATTGTTTAGCTGACTGTAGTTTGAAGTACTGGCTTCTTCATTGCTGATCAATTGAGCAGTATCTGATGTGGATATGTTGACTGTATCTTCAGCTGGGTATACTGATGAATTATTCATGCTGTTTGCCATTGCTAAATATTAATACCCAAAAAATCGTAAATCCCTAACGTAGTCTAAACTTGGTCACACATTCAGCACATTTTTACATGATATCATAAAAAAGTTGTTTAGTCGTTTGTTTATTTTGTTTTTAATTATTATAAGCACGTTCACATTCGCAGCTAAGCTCGGCGTGACGACTTGACGATTGACGTTGACGACCGTGAGAGGTCTAATTTTGATTATTTTGACATCTTGACGTTGACAGTTGACTTGCTCCGTTCCGTTACACTTGTCACCCCAACAATGGATAGAAATAGAAAGTTTATAAAATGATAAAATGCTCAAGTTTTTCTGTATATTGACGTTATTTCCTATTGAAATCTCAGAATTATACAGGATAAATATGATTCCAACTTTTAAACAATATTGCTTTGAACTTGCGGCAAAAACCTATGATAGCAACTTGATTATATTATTATACGGTAAAGAAAAAGAAGATGTTTTTCTATATAAGATAACAGGAATGGTATAATCAAAATGATTGATATTATCTAAAAAACGATATTTGATTGCCTCAATTAAATTCATAAACTTCGTAGTGAAAAGATTGCTATATGAAAAAAATACAGTTCTTATTTATTATCTAATGTTAATAATATTTTCTAAGATCATTATTATATTTGCTATGTTATATTATAATATCGAAATGTTTTACCACAATATAAGATAGATAATCACTAACTCAATTCTTGAATTATTTGTTGATAATGATAGTAGAAATCACTGAATCATTTGACAGTGTTATCATTTTATCAGTACGTCAACTAGCCAACCACTAGCGCCACAATCTAGCGCATACAGACGCAATAATCAGCGTACCGTAAACAATGGGGATTTTCTGTGTGTGTGTAGCTTGCTCGTTCGTTTGGTTGACAATCGCGATGTGATGTATCCTACATCATCGCATGCTGAGTTATATTTTCAACAAGTCTTTTTAATTTTATATCAGTTACTTCATTGATTTCTAAATGTTTTCTTTCATTGTGATCACGTTTCTCTGTTTTGATTTCTAAATATGTGTAATTTGCCGCCGAAGTTCCATTCAGTGTGTCGCCTTTGTTTATCATTCTGTGGCGATAATTGCAGTGATGTTAAACTTCCAATATTCGACCGTGATAAGGATAAATCACGACTTTCCGAGATGATAACGACATACCTGTCGATAATGGTAATCATTTCAAACAATTTTAGTGCATGGCTACCGGGAAGACTGCGTTTTCTCGTGTGAAAGTTTAGCATAAGCGTAAGAGATTGTGGATACTGATAAGCGCCATTAACTTTCTCGCGGGTGTTGGGTATTTTCGCATTGTGATATCATGTTACGGCCCACGCGTCGAGTGCTCGAGCGTATGACTAATGTCGTTCGTGGAAGTGATAGGCGAGGCGGGTGGCAGGTCGGTATCAGCCGCGGCCGCGCCGCTGATAACAAAGGAGCGTGCGGAGATCCGCGCTGCCTCCGCGGCGCCTCGCGCCCTCCGCCCTCCGCCCTCGCCCCCCGCGCTCGACGCCTAACGCCTTGCACACCTCCCCAAGGATTCGACTCCTTGCACATCACTAACTCCCATAATAAACTACTGCACTGCTATTTTCAGAATCAATATTTTCTAAATATAGACCTACATTTTATTAGTGGGGGAACAACTTCGCCCTTTTATGTTATCTTACTGATATTTTACAGGATACTAACAAAGTACTTAATGGCCATTTTATGTTGATTGTTATCATATTGCCTAGTAGTGAGTCATCTGTGATTGTACTAATAAAGGTCACTAGCCACCTCATCTCCTTTAATGACGGTCTTGTGAAATGTATGTATCTGATTAATTGTATTTTTAGGTATCACCAGT
The DNA here is from genome assembly GCA_001278395.1 of Lerema accius. Taxonomy (NCBI): domain Eukaryota; kingdom Metazoa; phylum Arthropoda; class Insecta; order Lepidoptera; family Hesperiidae; genus Lerema; species Lerema accius. Next base: position 379,484 of record LGAG01000919.1, on the reverse strand, counting down.
GGACATGCTGCCTCAGGTTGTGTGCGGGAGTTGTGCACACAAGCTTGATGAATTTCACACATTCAGAGAACTATCACATAAATCGGAAAGACTTCTTGAACAATTTGTTCAGTATGCCAATTCATTGTCAGGCCCAAAAGAGGTGAGTTATGAGTAAATAAAAGATGAAAAACATAGCAAGACAATTATATTGCACATGTATATTACAATTAAATACTAAATAGATTTCTTAACAGAAATTTAATACAAATTAACATAAAAAATCAAGCAAGGCTTGAGTTAGAAACATGTATGTAGCGAATTTGTTCGCTTCCTAATTTCTTTTTGTAGACAGCCTTGGCAGCATTTACTAGTAGCCCACAAAGCATGCCGATTGCCACTACAGCAGCTACTCCTAGAATACTCCACACAATGTGTTTTGGTTTGATATCAGAAAATCTGAATCCTCCTTTTCTCGTAACAAATGTGTTATCAAATGTTGGACAAAATGATGCTGTGATGTTTGTTATAAATGCTCCGCTCAATCGCATAGGGGCTGCACAACTGAAACAAACAGCAAATTTCTAATCCCTACACAAGAGTATTCTTTCTAATGTAATGACCAGATAATAGCATAATGTTTAATTTCTATCCTTTTTTTATTATAGATAGTAGTGTGTACTTCATTAGTAATATATCTTCATACTGTTAATCATACTTATTTTAACACTTACTAAGGAATTTCTCCAGGTTTAAATTTACTACCAGCTTCCTGTTTAGTCACAATGTCGGCCAGGTCACAGTTGCACAGCCAGCTGTTGCCAGTCATTCCCAACACCTCCAACTTGTTCCATGGCATTAAGTCTGTTGACAGCTCACTCAAATAATTCCCATCCAAGTAAACCTGTTGAGTAGATTGAATCATATTTCATTTGATTAAAATTTTGTAGTTGGAAAATATTTTTTATTAAAAAAATTTGAGAAATTATTAGCATGTTAATATCAAAATATTAATGATTGATCAGCTGACCCAGTTCAATTTGCTGACAAGCAGGCAACCTTATCTGGGCCAAACTGAATTGCACACTTAACTGATTGTAATAACCTAATGATGTTTGGTGTTAATATTACCCATGACTTCACATTTCAACACATTGCATTATCTCACTGGCCTCTAATATTAGAATCTTGTAATCCTATTATATCATCCATCTAAAATGCGTAAATGTTTCTACAACTATGATTAATTTACTTGATATATTATTTTAATGGTGGAAACCTAGTCATTAAAAGTTTTATGTATGGTTGGTGGTGTGTTATTTACGTTTATCTTTTAGAATGCAATGCTAGTGTATGTATTTCTATAGTCTTACTCTAACATAATATACTCAACCTTAGACATTAAAATAAAAGGCTGTTAGCCACTTTTAATAGGTAGTTGCGCTATAATTCGCTGATTTAATTCAACTTCATGGCATTGAAAAGTATAGGCGCTATACTATGGGAGAGCACTCCTAAATCGTAGGTGACTAAAGCCAGGTATATTCTTGAAATTTTTCCTGCAATAAAGTAAAGTAAGCTTACCTCTTTAAGTGTCCAAGTAGATTTCAGTCCTCGAAAAGCATTGTGGCTAATATACCTCAACATAGGATTATGACAAAGATGGAGGACTCTCAGATTCTTGAGTGGTGAAAATGTACTACGTTTTACTTCCTCCAGATAATTATTTTCGCCAACTTCCAATTCCAATAAGTTCGTTAAGCCTGAAAAAATGTAAATAATGTATTTTCAAGAAGATAATTAAGAATCTGAAGAGTAAAAAATTGTAATTATAAGAAGTTAGCGACATTATCCAGTACTCCTCCAGTATAAAATAGAAATAGGGCCTCGAAAAGCTTATTTTCAAGTATATCTTACTGAGACAGTGTTTATTTAATTATTAAATTTTATAACGGACTAGTTGTTGCCCGCGGCTTCGCTCGCGTAAAATTTTGTCTGTTGCATAAGTTTCGTTACAGATAATTTTATTTATTATATTATGTTTTTTTTTACTATTAGCTTACCGTTCAAAATAAATAATGAAATTAAAATAAAGTAAATACAACAAACTCCCATACAACAAACGTAGGTAATTTTTAAGAAATCTTAGTCGATCTTAGAAAAAAGGTAGAAACTTGATTATAGGTGGATAAAATAAGTAAGTATCTTTTATTAATGGTGACGACCCCGTAGCCGTAGCCTCGTTGGTAGTGGCCCTGCCTGCGAAGCGAGTGTTCCCGGGTTCGATTCCCGGCCGGGGCAGACATTTATTTATGTCACAGATAAATGTTTGTTCTCGGGTCATAAGTGTTAGTGGTGTGTTATTAGTGTTGTCCATGCCACCCGCGACACTGGGATTCCTACTGCGGGGGTAAGAATGTGTTAGCGTTAATGATGATGCGGAACCCTTTATGTGCGAGTCCGACTCGCACTTGGCCGGTTTTATATATGCTTCGCCTGTATAGTGTGTTTATAAAAAGTACCCCTATGTCTTTTCCCAGGACGGAGATTATCTATATGGGATAAATGAGAATTTGCCAAAAGTGCATAGAGAACACAATTATTAAAAAACAATTTGCATCATATTGTAGCTTGCGCCGCGCCGTGTGCGTCCGCCGCGCGCCGCCCGGGTCGCGTTTTTGAAACGCTCCGTTTCAAGTCAATCATATCGTGATAACTTTTAAACTGTTCGGCCAAATTACTTACTGTAAAAGACAAAGTTAATCTACATTAAATACTTAAAGTAACAAACGTATTGATTTTGATAAGAGTGTGAAATTTATATACCAAAATGTGCATTGTAAATCAGACTCCAATTTAATTAAATTTATGGTTCATATTTTTGGTCATAGTCGCTTCCACATAAAAGGTAGATATATGCTGTCGCGGACTTTTATTTAGAGCTATTCAAGACAAACAATCCTGCAGTAGGTACTTCGTATTTGTGTAACTTCAATGGTTTAGGCAGCGCACGCCAAGGTCGCTCTCAGAGGGCAGATTTTTTTCCGGCTTAATTGACATTTATCTTTGCATTGCGACCAAAATGACATAAAATGACTACAAACTGTAGCCTATGTGTTATTCTGATGTATAACCTATATTACTGTAAAGTTTCATCAAAATCCATCCAGTAGTTTTATCGTGAAAGAGGTACAAACATACATACAAACATTCGCATTTATAATATTAGTAGGATTAGTAGGATAGTAGGATTAGTAGGATAAATATCAGAGACCTATTATTAAAATTATCATGCTAAGCATATACCTAGTGAAATTTTACATCATATAAATTCTATCCGCTAAATGAAGCGAAGCGCTGGATCCTTATATTGACATCGAGCCATTTTTGTCTCTGCGTGAATTTATATTTACCGGTAAAATGATTTCGTATGTTTATTATTGTAATTGAAATATTCGATAGACAAGTCAGTAACACAATTCTTTCATAAATCGTAGTTGAAATTATAGTGATTAGTACAAAATTTTTGTAGTAAATAGAGACTAAAGTAAAGGGTGGTAAAATACTATTTTACTCATAATAAAATAGTTAATACTTCACACGAACCCAGGTGACATTCATTAAAAAAAAACCAGGAAAACCGCAATAACTTAGTAGAAGCTTATTTTTGACGACTTCGACAAGTTCCACATATGCGGGTAGTGCGTTCTTTTTTTAAAATGTAACGGATAATTTACGAACAATTAGGTACCTACGCGAAAGTGTATGAGATTGGGATGGTATTATGGGATTTAAGAGTACAATATTATATTCTGCAGTTTCTTTAAATACCAATGGTAGTATTACGACATTTCTGTCGAAAGCATGAGTGACCTTTATAATTAAATGCAGCCATTTACATCAGATATAATCATAAACATAATGATAAACCTTTCACAGAATTTTATATCGCAATATGCTAAAATACTATGGAGATCGATTGATAGCTATACCAATGATTTCCGAGATAAGCGAATTAGTGTAAACACACTTTCGTTTTGTTATTACGTAGACACGGAGAGCGAAGCGACCGATCTCATGTGTAATATTTCAATGATTTATACAACTTTACTGAGGAGATAGAAAGTTCTGATCGTCCGATTGTAATTAGAATGTAGGTAGGTATACTTATGTAATAATGCGAAATTTGTATTGGGCAATCATCACACAGTTTTACCAGTGTTAATATTAATGTATTAACACGCCAGACTGTGATTGATTAAGCTATCTTCATTATCATATTTTCGCTAGGAAGCGTCAACGGTTGTTATTACACTAATTTGTATGAAAATAGCGAATGAACTCGAAATCTGATTGCGGTCTCTACAAGCATATTTGAAAGTCTACACTCTACGGTAACGCAATTATTGTTTAGTCACATCAAGATGACTAAACTAACATCTAACTGGGTATTTCCGACTCCGTTAGGTACTTTAAAGATAAACTTGGCATTGAATTGTTATTTGAAAAACAACCGCTTTACATTAATTAATGAAATCCTTACACCGTTAGACTAATTTAGGTTGGTATCAAAATAGTTGATTTTGAACAAGATGGATTAGCTTTCAGCTAATGTGGGGATTCTAAAAGTAGATACTTATTTGCGAAATAATCGGCTTAGCTCGTAGTCCATGAATATCAATCGTGTGTAGTACTTTAGGCAATTCTCAACGCAATATTCTTCTGCAATCACTATCTTTTCAAACGACAAAATGTTCGTGTTTTCAACTTTAGATAAAGATGCAATTTTCAATGAGATGTTTTATACCTATGTATATTAAGATAGGAGTAAAAAAGTCACTCTTTTCGTTAAGATCAAACTACTATTTATAATGTTGAATACCAGACGTGATAATTATGATTCACAGGATTTTGTTTTCAAGTTGTTATCCTAGTATCAATTCAAGTTTCAAGTTCAAACTTTCAAAATTAGGAAAAAAGAGTAAAAAAGAATTTTAGAAATCATGGCTAGTTTAGTTATAAACGTAGAGAAACGAAACCCGAAATTGTGAATGGAATCTTCAAGATTCACATCAATCTATGTAGGAATTGTTGGCTAACCTTACCGACGCTTGTAACATTTTATTAGTAGTATTTTGACTCACCCACGAAACTGTCGTCGTTGAGCTCCACAATCGGATTATCATTAAAGGTTAGGTATTGAAGAGAGTTGCCCACGATGCTCAAACTCTCTGGCACTGTAACAAACTGGTTCCCCGACAGGTCTATTTGCCGTAGGTTCGCCAACCCTTTGAACGCGTCTAAAGGAATGTTGTCGATTTCGGTTTTAGATAAATCCAGTACCTAAAATGGTAACAGTTCAGTGAAAATACCAGTAATTTCTAGCGTTTTAAGCCAAATCTTTAGTCAGTACACCTAAATGTTATTTTTAAAATCTATAATGTCTTCAATCGTTTCCAATATTGCGCGTTAACAAGTAAAGTACATACAATGCAAATCAAATACGTTAAGATGCATTCAGAACTCCAGAATCGCGTGATATTGCTATCTGCAGCCGTCCACATTCCCTTTATTCTAATTTTGGCTCCGTACGCTATACGACTGTATTTATTACCTCCAAATTAGTAGCGCTTGATAAAGCGAGAATCGTGACGTGGTCGAGAATCTCAATGGGATTGTTGTTCAGGTATAATCTCGTCAGGTTGGGCGTGTATTGGAAGAGGTATCGGTCGAGGGAGTGAATTTCGTTGTGTCCTAGATTCAGTGTTTCTAGCGCGATGCTTTTGTATACGCCGTCCCTGTAAGGTCCTTGGAAGATCTCGCTTCTCAAAACTTCACCTATAAAATCACGTTAAATTTTAATTGGAAATCGTATCAAAGTTTTAATGATATGAATTTAAGTATCGTTAGAAATTATTTGCGAGCTTGTTATAACAATATCTAGTTTTTTTACAGAATTAAATCTGTGTTTGTGAGAATTTTCCTTAAAAGTCATCAGGTAAATTAGTAGAAAGATATTGTGATTGTGACGGAAAATAATAATATTACTATTTAATTCCAATTCTTAGAAACATTAAAAATGCCGGGTTGACTACTTTTATGTTCTGCAATAAAATACATAAGACTGCTCAGAAACAACATAATAAGTTTTTGATTCATATAGGCAAGTCAATATCGTTATAGTTTTAGTAGATATGACAACTCATTCTGGGAAAGCACACATTCGCCGTAACATAGTTCAAATTAAAATATACAACATTGACGTGTTTGGATACTAGAAATTGGGTTAAATTAAATATACCTATACATAGGCATAGCTATTTTACTTAAAATAAATTTCACTTTTGATATCCAAAGAATAACTCTGGGGTAAAAGTGATTTAAAAATTTGTGAAGAAATAGTTATAATGATAAGTGAATGTAAAATTTTCCTAAGGTTGAGTCGCAATAAATTTCTTACTCACCAGATATGAGGTTGTTGCTAAAATCTAAATAGACGAGTTTCTCGATGTTTCTAAAGGCGTCGTCTTCTATATCCACGATCCTATTAGACTTGAAACTTATGGCTACCCTCGTGCCCGGTACGCTCTTCAACTGCGTCACTTTTCGTAGGTCGTTGCTGAAAAACGTTATAAGCACATGGCCATCTGAAATAACAGGAAGCTAGATGAATCGAGTGATAACGACTGTTGTTGAAACAAGCAGATATGATGTACGATATGTTTTTATGATAATAAATCATGTACAATCACCATCAGTGGATGATTAAATGTCTATGGTAGGGAAGAATGCTTACAACTGAAAGGTTGTTTATTGGTAGGCTTAGTTGAAATTCTGTAGTTAATGATTATCTAAGTAAACCGTATTCATTCACTATTTAAATGGTTGATTGTCTATTTGTGATGTTGACTGAACATTTTTTTTCAATGAAATGGTTTACATGCATTCATTTCTGAATTCCAATCAAAACTTTAATTTTTAATTGAAGGAGCAGATATTTCTTATATAAATTAAATATTTGTTTTAGCTGGTGGTGATGTCTCATAAATTCTAAAGTTTCAATGTCCATGTCACCTGTTTTGCTTAAATATGTATTTATAATTTGATTCTGTAAACAAGTTCTTAATCATTTATTAATTTAATATTTAAATTTCAAATTCGTGTTTCAATTTATATCAAGTTACATCGTTATGCAACGCATATAAAATAGTTATAAAATCGCTATGCATCTTTACAAATACCCCGACCGCTTCTTTGCTAGACCCGAATTTCTTGTAATAATGTTAAATGTTACGGGTATTGGCCATAATATAGAGTTAAGAAAGCTAATCGAACTCGAACGGATTATTGCTTGAATAAAAATAACATGAATTAGTAACGTGTAAGATAATTTTAATAAATCCTCTTATTATCATCAATAACTTAAATGTGATATTTAAAACATTCTGTTATTCCAAATATTATAATGTGGTTCTGTAGAAAATGCCTATCCATAAATTATTCAGGAACTCACTGCTCACCTAGTATTAGGACTCCCTATGTTAACTAACATTTTGCTTTTATCAGTGATAGCAACAGGTGTTTATGTATATATTTATAATTAGGGCGCAGTATCGCGGGGAGTGGTTAGCGGGGTATAACTAGATCGACAGAGAGAGACAATATTTATTTTGTTTGCGTCATTCTTTTGTGCCGTTCCGATCACTTATAATAGTAGTGCTTCGCCGATTTTACCTTTATTCGAGATGTTATTTACTTGCTCCGGCCAAGTCGGTATCTTGTCTATTTCCCGACGTGAGCAATTTAAGGTGAGGTTGTTGACATCTTGTATGGAAATATCACAGGGTTTGTTTTTCACGTCGCTCTGTGCTTGACTCGACGTAACTAGGGCACACAATAACACTAACACCTAAAACAAAGAAATACCATAACTTATGTAATTGTTAGGAGAACCGCGATTGCTATCTTCGTGACGGACGAAGGATCTACTCACTTCGCGACACCTTCGTGGCATATGCATCTTCCTTGGAATTTAAAAGGACACTGCTTGAATACCTTCCGATAAAGATGTGTTTTTATCTTATCAGTTTGGAGGCAAATGATATCACGACATGACATGAAGCGAGCGAGCGCCTCATTGGTCGATGTTTATTTGCCGTTATCGTGATAACACTAATATGGACCGGCGCTCGTTCACCTATTGTTTTCTTTATTTTTAGGATGTCCTCAGCATAACAGCGGACAAGTTGGAGGAAATAATCAAACCTTTGAACGATAACGAATATGAGCACGCGAGCAAACACAAATATGCCGAAATCGGCTCGCCCGACTCCACCGAGGAAATGAAGAACTTGGAGAGCCGACAGGCTGCAGTCACACTCCTGCAAATAAAGAACCATGATCCCAGCAAGTACGCGGTCAAAGTGGAAGAAGGACATCACATAATGTTCAACAGCGTTTCGGGCCTGCCGCCTTCAGACCGAGCGAGAGAAGTGATGCATTGTAATGCCGTTATCGATATAATAAGCAAGGCTGTAGCGGTTGCGCAGCGAGAGAACGAGGAATCTCAGAACTTCCCGCCAAATTATACGAGCGTTATAGACAGAACGCACGCGGCCAACACCGAGATGGTTTACTCGCAAGATTACCCCGAAGACCAGTATGCGTCGTACAACGCGGCTCAAAGTGCCACCAGTCCCATCAGCAACGACGAACGAAATAACAAAGAAATGGATCTTTCGTTGTACGGGTCGATAAAGAACGAGTCGGCCGAGCCGAGTGAGCAGCCGGACCGCGAGTCTACGAGCACGTACTTACACAGAACGTTAACGAATAACAAATCTACCTTCGTCGATGAGTACAAGCAACATGTATTCGGCCGGACGGGCAAAGTGAAGCAGTCGAAGGACAGCTCTTCCGTATACGAAGAATGCAGTCAGAGCAGTAGCGGATCGGATCCGGATAGATTACAGATGGATATATCCGAAATGTCACAGGTAACTTAAATAGGCTTGTGTCCACTAA
>LGAG01000919.1:351075-361148 GCA_001278395.1 Lerema accius | reverse complement strand
ACTAATTTAATTTGTTGTTGAAAATTGAATGGCAGCGCAATCTTACCTCAATTAAAGCTAGGCAGTAAGACCGTATACTCGATAAAAAAAATCGACGGTATACTTGATTTTCGGACGCAATCTGTTTAGTCAGATATTCGTGGGTCGGTCACAAGTGGACCACTAACGGGTTTTAGACCAAGAAACTATCTACCACCCAAAGGGATTTAAGACACGATTTACCTAGAGCGGATCCGTTTGACAGTCTCTAATAGGAAGTCTTCGGGCGTGGCGCAGTCGTAGGCCGCCATCAGCGGGGGCAGCGGCGGCGCCCCCTGCCCGCGCGCCTCCGACAACTGACGCTGGTACTCCGCCCCGATCTCCAGGCACTCCATTATTGAGTCCGCCTGCACACAAGATGGATGGTGCATAAAATAGGTTTTTGCTCAATTTTGAACAAATTAAAATCTTGGAAAGAAATTATAAGGTAAACTTACGGCTTTTTCAGCGCCAATAGTCTTCTTAGTAGGCATGGTCAGACCTGGCAGACCGGGAACTGGAGCCTGGAAATAATTTTAAATGTTTTTAAAATATGTTAGTTATAACTTAACCTAACCAACACTGATTTTTTCAAGGTCAAATTCCAAATTCAAAATCATTCTTGTACGTATCAATGATACATTTATACACGTAATTAATTTTTATCAACTCCCGTTTCGTAAAGGTGCTTCGATATGGAGAAAAAGAAAGAGAAGAGAAACTCCCCCACACACCTTTAAAGAAATACAATACATTTATTATTTTGACTACAGATTTGAAAACAAAACATCTGAAAATATTATTCTAGTACCTCCACTAGAATGCAAGCAAGGAAGGAAGCACACAAGCAAGGAACAACACCACACATGCAACGAAAACTGACCCCTAACACCTATTCTTTAAGGTTCAATATTCCCCGTCATACTAACATGTTGTTCAGTGGTGGCGAGTCCCTCCTCGTCCTCGTCGCAGTCTCCCAGCACGAGCGGCTCGTCGGNNNGAGCGCGCCGTCACCGCCGCACGACGCGGCGTACAGTCCGCCCGCACCCACGCACACGTCCCAGCAAAATCCTGCGTGACCCTGACAAGATAATAATATAGTCAATAAATAATAATTTACTATTTGCAGTTGGTTAGCAACAAGTCAATGATTAACAGAAAAACAAAACTCGACTCTTATACTTTTATTGCGAGTTAGGGGTGACAATAAAAGAAAATATAGTCTATGTCACTCTCAATAAAAACGAATGCACTGATATCTCAAGTGTTGAAACTCGTCAAGACGTTTGAGTTGCAAAGCGTACCAAAGAAATTAACAGACATATACGCTCAAGAAACATTATTAATCCATTTCTGGTGCAGTCCGGTAAAATTAAAATTATTTACGTGTCATTTCGCTCTGTCCGAGAATTGAATCCAAAACTCCTCATTCAGCAATGAAACTTATTCTTAGCCTAAACGACTAACGTAGAAACTGCATGCACAATACACAATTAAACATCACTTTAAAATATCAAACTAGTGCCGCCCTCTGTACTTACATTAAGTGTAATGATGTTATCATACGTATCCGCATCCCACTGCTTCACTTTGCCATCCTTTGAAGCAGTGAAGAAGTAATGTGTTTGCGGGACGAACTGAAGCGCAGTCACCGAGTCATTGTGGGCGAATATAGACTTGTGGCAATCACCGAAGTCCAGACCCCATATCTTTACGTTACGGTCTGAGGACCCCGTGGCGATCAGCGTGGAGTCATAGCTCATGTCTAAACACAGCACCGGTTGCTTGTGACCGTACAATGATAGGTAGAACTGAAATTTATTAAGGACTATATTAGACTAACGCCACTCCGATTCAACTTGTAAGTTATCATTGAAATATGAATCTTATGTCGAATTCTTTATGGATGAATTTTCCGTGGAATCAATCGAAACGTAAATTTTAGCTAAGTCGACCGTATAGATTGCAATCAAGATCCATGTATCAAAAAAATATCTTAATACAAAATATAATTATTATAGTAAGCACTCTTACCATAGTAAAAATGTTTATTTAAAAATATGTATTATTAAGTCATGAGATCAAAATTTTTAAGTCTTACCTTAAATGTATCAAAGAAGAAAATTTTGACGGTGAAATCCAAAAGTGCTACCGCAATGAACTTGTTGTTCTGACTGATTCTGACGGCCGATACCGCCTCCTCTAACTCCAACGTCCTTGTGTGAAGTACTGATAGTACCTGAGAATAAAATCAATACCTAAATGTAACACAACTTTAGCTGCTAATGTGCTAGGGAGATTTGTCTCTATTTCTAAGGTCTACTCTATATTGATAAAGTTTGTTACGAAAGTGTGTAATGCTATCTCACCTTTGCTTTGGACTGCTCCGTCGGATCTGCTATGAGTTCAAATTGCCACAACTTTACTGTCTTGTCACCACCGCCAGTATAGCAGCCACGCTAAAAACAAATAAGAGGAGAGATTAGATAGAATTAATTAATGATTTTTTTTTATAAGTTAACGCTTGATCATAATCTCAACTGATGTAAGTGGCGCTACAGTTAGGGTTACTGCTTTAACAAGCGCACTAATTTAGAAGTCTATTTACTGTTCATCATACTTAAACATAATTGGAATGGAAATGTTTATAGTCATAGCCCAATATAGAGAGACTAACAGTAGTCAAACTGAGGTAAATACTTCATTTCTTACTCCACGCTCGACACGCACACTTCTTTACGAGTTTGTTCTAGGACACATATGAAACCGAAACGCAATCTATATCTGTACACAAACGTCTATGTGCGTTGTTCGAGTGCGCTCACAACGAAGTTTTACTACTGTTAGTCTCTATACAGTAGTTATAATCACCATATCGGGCGTGAGTCCGACGCTGGTACAGTTGGCAGTGTGCGCGGGCACTTGTTCTAGCACAGTAGCGGCGGCCACGTCTAGTAGCAGCAGCGAGCCGTCGGCCACGCCCACTAGTGCGTGCCGGTCGCCGGGCGCGAAGCACGCGCTGGTCGGCACGCCGCCCGACATCGGGATAGTTCGAAGACATGTTTGACTGCTCCTGTGTTACAACCACAAAGTAACGTTTTTCAAGCGTTATTTATTGTACTGTGCGTGTGTATGTGTGTGTGAGAGTGCGTGCGTGTTTGTGAGTGCGCGCGTCCGTGTGTACGTGCGACACAGGGAATGCTACTGCGGATATATGAGTGCGTTAGCGATTAAAAAAAACAAAACATTGTTAGTTCTGTATAAAGGTAGTGAATTATTTAAACCTTAAAGTAATATTTATTATTTTAAGAAATCTGTGAAGTGAAAACCAAATAATTGACAATTAAACAATATAATCTAAGAATCATGAATTCAAACAAATGATATATTACTCACATAACATCAAATATGTATGCTGAACTAACCTGTTCCACAGCTTAATAGAATCGGCAGATGCTGAGAGAATAGCCAAGTTATCTGAACTGATCGCCACGCACCGCGGCTCCTTCTGGTGTCCAGGTTGGGTGATTTGTTTAAGACATTGGACTGAAAAACATTAATTAATGAGTTATATCCAAACCCTCTTAAGATCCTTAAGACAGGCTTATTCTTGCTATGGAGATGACCAAAAAATATAAGTTTGTAAGATGTACCCTACAAGTGAAAAAGTATATGTGTACAATTGTACATAATATGTGATTTTTTAATTTTAAAGACCAGTTTTTATACCGGGAATAAATTTTAAATGATAATTATATAATAGGACCTCAATAAGATGCCTTAGCGATAAAAGTAGTTACGTAACAGTGCCAAGATGTTTCAATTACTGTAAATTATTCTTTTAAAACATGTCGCCATGTATACATATATGAATAGGAAATATTTGTTACCCTACATTTCTATGAGATAACATTGGCTCATACCTTCATTCCCTTCCGCAACCCTTAAGCTATGTAGCTCCACAGTATTATTAGCTAAGGTGACGCCCACTCGTAATTCGCCCGTGGTGCCCATTAGTAGCGTCGTCGACTTTATCTTAGACGATAGTTTAACTGAAGACAGTCTCCGCACTTCGTCCGACAGAGTCAATATCTCTGCTACATCTACTGTTTCCGATTCTGCTTCTCCACTCTCTTTTTGTTTTCTGTTGATAGAAACAAGGTAAAGAAATAATTAGGCGTTAAAAACAATTTTTAGCATGATTATGAGACGTTATGTCTTGTCTAAGCACGTCCAAGAGATGCAATGATCAAATAATCACTATTTTTTTGTTGACATCTTGAGCATAATAGCAATTGACAAACATAGTTAGACTGCCACTACTGTTGCATGTTTTAGGAATACATATACATAAATGACACATAATAAGAATGACCATACAACAAACACAACTGTTACTCAAATGTCAGCTGTCTCATCAGGGAGTCTTACTTCTCACCCTTAGCTCAGTAAGTATATAGTAAAAAGTAACAGAGTCATCAAACAAGTAATCATTTCTATACTTTACTCACGTCAACTTCTTTCGTTGTTTCTTTATCCGCTTAGCCATTCTGGTCTTAGCCTCGTCATCGTTGCAGAAAGCAAACAACTCGAGCAGTGAGTCAGTGCCGTAGCACGCTAGTACGGACTGACCGGGGTCGGCGGTGAGCCCCACTACGCGCCCCCTACCGCCCCGCACTAGCGTTCCTAATTGATGGCATTGCAATGTCTGCGAAAAGTTCAACGAAAAAAAAATTCAGTCTGAAATCTTTGGGGTATCACTTCTATATCTTTGACTGATAGATGTGAAAAATTTAAGGCTTCATAAAATGTATTGGTTTTGGTATTAAAAAAATGGTTATCAGCTGACCTTTTTACACAGAAATCTTTTTATTACCTTGCTTGTTACTTTAATTAATATAATGAATAATAAAATAAAATAATAGTTGCTTTAATAAGGATCCAGACTCTGACCACAGAACCTTTAATATTACATTTTAATTGATGGTATTTTGCTAACACAAAATCAAGAAATAAATATAATAATTACAGAGCTGTCCTCAACATCATCATTGTCCTCTAACTTGACAATCTCCAGCTGATGTGCTAGTTTCTCCTCATCTTTGATCTTGTCGGTCCAGGTCAGCTTCCACACCCTGAGCTCCTGGTCCATGCTTCCAGTCACCAAGTACCTTTCTTCCTTCATCAGCACTGCTGACCATACCTGGACACAAACAATAATAAAAACCAAAGTACCAAAAACATATTAGCATTTTATTATTTTAACATTATTTTTTTATATAATTATTTTCAGATATCAAATAAATTTTTAGGTATTTTTTAATAATATTTTTTTAATAAGGAATAAGCAGAATACTTACAAAATATTAGAAAAATGAATAAGAAATAATGGCTCATATCTTCAACATGTAGTTGCACATAGTTTAAATAAAATGTATAGACATTAAAAACTTGCTCTTATGTAAAATATCTATACTGTACCTCCATTTGATGACCACCCAAAGTTTTAAAGCAGTGTTTAGTCTCTATGTCCCAGAATTTAACAAATGTATCCTTGGATGAACTGACTACACAGTTTCTACCGTTGATGAACAGTACACTAGTAATGGCCCCCTTGTGACCACTAAAGCGAGCTATTCCTTTCTCTGCAACTACATCCCACAATATCACTTCAGTATCCTGAAAAAATTAAGGCATTATTTTTATTACCTGGCACTAGAAGCAAATGCGTACTTAGCTCAGTGAATATTTACTTAATCAAAAATAATAAATATAAATTGGCAAAGTGTATCAAAGATATTATTATCATTGCATATTGTCACTGGAAAGAGAATAGCAGTATTGTGTGGGAAATACATTGCATGACACATGCATGTCCAAAAAGTTTGTCAACTTTAATAATACAGCAAATTAAACAGGAAATTTATTATAACACTTTGTTTACCTTTGATCCAGACACAATGCGGTGACCCTGTTCGTCATACTGCAGACAAGTAACAGCTGACTTGTGGCCAGCAAACACACAAACTAATTCATTATTTGTCAACTCAAACACAGTGATATTGCCATCAACATATCCAACAGCTAAATGGTTGCCAGTTGGACTTGCCGCTATTTGTGACACTACAGTTTTCTCTCCAGGAATTACTTGTGCCTGTGGAAATAAATAAATTTACACACATATTCATATATGTAACGAACGTGTAACTTACTCATGAACTTTGTGACTTCTAACATCTGAAAGTTTACTTAATGATGCAAGGAGGTTATGCCACCGTCAAATACTAAAGTATTTTGTTATCAAAACCTCAATTTACTTATTGTATTTAGATATACTTTCTAAGCCTAAGAATACCTTTTCACCGAGTCTCATATCCCAAATGATTACATGTTCACAGGCGCCCACTGCTATGTATCTTCCACTTATTCCGTTCAGCGATACATGAGTACTATTACAATCCGCACTTGCAATAATATTAAATGTGCCGCTGGGTACGTATCGCAAATATTGTTTTGTTAGACCCATTTTTTAAATGTACATAGCCAAAAATTTATACTTAAAATAAAACACATGGAAACTTGCACAAATCTCCTTGTATCGTATACAAAATCACATTGCTTTGTTTTGACTTTTGTTAGATAAAAAAAAATTGACATTGACAATTTTATTAAGTTGACATTGACATTTGATAAAAAAAAGCTTGTCTATGGTCAGATTTATTTATTTATTTTTACTTTTTATGCATTCTGTGGTTCAATTACCGTATTACACTCTCTGTTTTATTCTCTATCCTAGTCTGTCTGTGGTAAATTCTATTTGGATTCATTTGGATTGGAGTCTGTTTCTCTCTCTAATTTATTACGGTTCTTCGAGGCTTTTCGAACAATTTCTATGATCGATTCTCACTATTTCAAATATTGCATTACTGTTTATTCAACCATAAATATTTTCTTTCAGCTTTCTTAAAACAGTCGAATTCTCATTTAAATTCGGTCGCCCGTAGTACAATACAAGACAGCCATCAGGTTATTATGTTACTCAACAAAACCAGGTTTATTGTTTTTCTTGTTGATCCAACGTGTCGGCCCTTATCCTATATTCTGTTTGTTTTTTTTATAACTTTAAATAGTTTTAACTCAAAATAATTGTGCTTTTATTTACAGGCTGGTAGGGTACACTCACCGCTCTCGGAAGTGCAATATGGAGAGCAATTCCACGTCAGACATCGTTATTATAAGTGGTAATTCACACCCGGAGTTGGCCGATTTGATCGCGAAGTAATTGAGCAGTTATTAATATCTAAATGTTGTCCTAACCGCTTGAAGGTTATATCAATAAAATTTAACCTTATAACTGCTTATTATAAGGTGAAAATTTGATTTTCAGTCGGCTGGGTGTTCGCAAAGGAGGATGCTCTGTATATCACAAAACTAACAGAGAGACTATGGTTGAAATTGCGGATTCCATTCGCGGAAAGAACATATACATAGTTCAGACAGGGACAAAGTAGGTGTCCCTATTGTATGGTATATCATTATTTCATTAGATCACCACTGTCTTGTTTTATGCAATTGCCATATATTCTCATCCTTCATCAATCATTTATCAATGTCAGGAAATATTCTGTCACATTAATTCAGTTACAAATGATGGTCTACCAAGATAATTAGATGCAGAACTCATGAGGGCAATTAGAAAATGGAATTTATTGCAAATCTTTAAATTTAAGCCTACCAGATAAATCAGTTATAGTCGCTAAGTCACACATGTTAATGTACATTGTAGACATACAGTAATTCATTGCTTGCAGGGATGTAAACAATAACATAATGGAATTATTAATAATGGCTTATGCATGTAAGACTTCATCGGCAAGGTCCATTGTTGGGGTTATTCCATACTTGCCATACAGCAAACAATGTAAAATGAGGAAGCGCGGATGCATTGTCACAAAGTTGCTTGCCAAAATGATGTGCAAGTCGGGTCTCACACATATCATCACAATGGATTTACATCAGAAAGAGATTCAAGGATTCTATGAATGTCCAGTGGATAATTTAAGGGCATCACCATTTTTATTGCAGTATATCCAAGAAAGTGTAAGTCAATACTTTTCATTGCTACTAAATATACATTGTGAACAATGAAATGATAATAGTTAAGGAATTTTCCAAGCCCTTTCACTTGACTACCCAATATACAAGGTCACATGTACAATTTATATTCCTTGGTGTTTATATTAAATACGTTACCTATATCTCCATTTCATACAGTACTTCCAGATTAAAAAAGCGAAGAAACAGCAAGAAAAAACTACATAGCACATCTTTTTGAAACAAAGCATACAATTATCTAAATCAAACTTTTTTGCAAAGTAAATTTTGCCAAGCTAGTTAAATTGCCTATATCAGAGAGACCTTGTCATTAACATAACACGTTTGTCTAAAGATTCCAGATTACCGTAATTCTGTAATAGTGGCCCGCAACCCGGGCTCTGCTAAGAAAGCGACTTCGTACGCGGAGCGCCTGCGACTAGCCATCGCAGTCATCCACGGGGAACAGAAGGAAGCAGAGAGCGATGAAGTCGACGGACGCTACTCTCCGCCGTGCATACCCAGGTAGCTTATAACATTTTGTTATTCATTGCATTGGTCATTTGTAATTTTTTTGTATTAATTTAATACTTGCATACTATACTTGGTCAAGATTTAACAGATAATTTGCAAACTTTTATTATAACGTTATGTGTTTTGTTAGTGTGGACAGGTCTCGTACAATGGATGTGTCAGTTGGTGTGCCGGTCCACCCAGCCAAGGAAAAGCCGCCAATTAACGTAGTTGGAGATGTTGGTGGAAGAATAGCGATTATGGTCGTAAGTATTAAACATACAGTTCTGTACTATACTTATAATGTTTACTAACAATTTTGAAGCATCATAAAACATATTTCTGGATTGGTCATAACAATTCTTAAATTGAAGTCAATTTCTGCTGCTTGTATACTGCAGACTTACCATCTGGTGGGATTATGGTCAAGCATTAACTTATAAAAAAAGTAAAAAAAGACCAATCAACAAAACATACTTTTGTCTTAGTTATTTAAGTTGCAATGACAATATAAATAATGTTTCAGGATGACATGATAGACGATGTGCAGTCATTTGTGGCTGCGGCTGAAGTTCTGAAAGAGTGTGGAGCTTATAAGATCTACGTGTTGGCCACCCATGGCTTGCTGTCTTCGGATGCACCGCGCCTGATCGAAAACTCTCCTATCGACGAGGTGGTTGTTACCAACACAGTTCCACATGAACTGCAGAAGATGCAGTGCAACAAAATCAAGACTATCGACATATCGGTGCTCATCAGTGAAGCCATTCGCCGCATTCACAATAAAGAGTCCATGTCCTATCTTTTCAAAAATGTCACACTCGAAGATTAAACCATACAGTCCCACTTCAAGCGCTACGTATTTGCTTAATGTGTGGAGTACCATGTAAAATAGAATTTATACCGTTAAAAACTGTATTTTTATAGTATTACGATCCGTTTTTTAGGGTAAGCTGTGTTTGTATCCTGCTAGTAATTGCCCATTTTCAATGTATTTTTTTGTTACAAAAACGTATACCTAATTTTTAATGTTTCCAATAGCATATACTTTCATTTGATTTGTTGATATCTTGACTATTAAGTAGTTGTCTTAAGGTTTCTCCTTTTATTTGGGATATTGGACCATATAAAGTTATGGATTTTTAGGTAAATTTTCTATAAAAATTGAGCACATCCTAAGATTCAGTGACTGCACTTTCCGAGTAATGTCCTTTATTAGTTGCACTAAGCATTTAATTATACCGCTTATTCCAGATTATGCTTTTTATATAAAACTAATTGTTTAGCATTTCTTTATCATACAGTGGTAAACATTTATTCAATTTCAGTGACCTTATCTCTGTGATTAAAAACTATATTTGAAATCAAGAAATACTAATAACATTGTTATGAATTGTCCAAAGCTTTTTATTGGTAAATATAACAAGCAGTCTGATGTACTGTTACTA
>LGAG01000919.1:282567-311749 GCA_001278395.1 Lerema accius | reverse complement strand
TCCTTAACATGACACTTTAGGATATGTTGTTAACCCTTATACTTTTTTGTATGTATAAGTGTCTTCTATCAATGTATATAGGAATTATCGTTTGCCGCCATTTTGAAGGAAAAACAAAATGGCGGCCGGACACTAAGCCAGGCGTCATACAAAAAAGTTCAATCCCCTTTTCACAGAATAAATAGTTGTTACCTTTCAAAATAAATAATAAATAAAAATAAAGTAAATAATAAAGGGGGGCTCCCATACAACAAACGTAATTTTAAACAATTTTTTCTCGATCTTAATAAACTGTTAAAAACGTGAATATTTTTAAAAAAGGAAGTATTCATAAATAGACGATGATGATACGAAACCCTTCATGCGCGTGTCCGACTCGCACGTGACCAATTATTTTTGCTACAGAAGCTAGCTGATCATGAATACTGAAATGGACTTTTTAGGGTTAATAGGCCAGAACTATTAAGCTTCAAAATTGTGGTATCTTTAAAGTGTGGTGCCAAGTTCCGCCGAGTATAAATTTGTTTTTCGTGAATTTTAGCAGAAATAATTGTTTTTCGAACGCAATATTTTGGAAAAATCATCTACAATGCTAGAGCAACCCAGAACAACCTTCAAAATTGCGATATCTTCAAAGTGCGGTGCCAAGTTCCGCCGAGTATAAATTTGATTTTCGTGAATTTTAGCAGAAATAATTGTTTTTCGAACGCAATATTTTGGAACAATCATCTACAATGCTAGAACAACCCAGAACAACCTTCAAAATTGCAGTATCTTCAAAGTGCGGTGCCAAGTTCCGCCGAGTATAAATTTGATTTTCGTGAATTTTAGCAGAAATAATTGTTTTTCAAACGCAATATTTTGGAACAATCATCTACAATACTAGAACAACCCAGAACAGCCTTCAAAATTGCGATATCTTCAAAGTGCGGTGCTAGCTCAAAAAAGTGTTTTTTGTCATTTTCTCTGAAAGTTCCAGTCTCAGCCCAAAACCGTTTTGGAACAATGTAGAACAAACCTAGAACAAACCGGAACAAGTCTCAAAATTGTTGTAACTTGAAAGTGCGGTGCCAAGTTCCCGGACGTGCATAGCCCTCCGCCCTCGTGGAACTAAACTAAATGTCTCAACTTTTAATTAATTCAATTCATGTCAGGATGAATTAAGTCGACCCTTAATACTGATTCCCATACATCGACAAGAATGTTTATTTGTTCAGATTGTGTGACGTCAATTTAGGATATTAATCGAGTAATTAAATTGTCCCATGCCATTGCATTGCCCGCGTAAGATGCGACGGATGTGCGCAATGACTGAGCACCGAGCGGAACAAAAAAAATGTAAAAGCGAATGAATTGACAATCTGTTCATAAACCTTCAGAAGGCATTTTTTCAAGACTTTTTGTAGCAACTTTTAAGCAACTGGCGCCAAGTAAAGTCTATGAACAATGTAGTCGTTAACAGGTAATTGCCGTTAAATAGCGAATGTGGCGATAAGCTCCATTGTCTAAATCCAAGGAATTCTAGAATGTTAAGAGATTTTTTTATATAATTTTGCCTCGTGCCTCTTAGCTAAGTGGCGTGGTATGCGCGTATTAAATGTTATTGTTATCGCTTTTTTTGTGGACTTTGAAAAATCTTTTGGATAACAATGGATCATAAATAAAATTTAGAGGTAGGTTTATGTGACAGGCCCGATACATAGTGGTCCCCTTAACCTCTTAAACCTAAAGAATAATTTAACTTACTTATAACTTATAACCTTTGGACAAAATGCTTCTGAGCCGGTGATTTTATATAACAATACAATAAAAATGATATCGGAAGATTACGAAACTGTTAACTGTTAGGAACATGAATGATAAAGTGCGCGTGGGCAAGTGCAATGAAATGAATGGTACCCGCCACTTATGAGATTACAAGAGATTAACAGCGGAAGCCGCGCGATTAACACCTAGCTGCAGGGGTATAATATTAACCATCGCATCGTATATTTCATAAAAATCTAATCATAGCGTATGTATTGCCATAAATCTAATCTAACCGAGAATAAATGTATGTATACCCACCATACAGAATATCCTAAAACGTTAAGTAAAAGTAAAGAAAAATAGGTACAGTTGGATTTGAATAAAATCGGAACGGTTTCTACAGAACAATTTTCGAATAAAAAACAAGAAAATCCAAATCGACGTGCACGGTTTGGTCGGGTCAATAAAAATCAATAAGTTGTATACTTTTTCTCTGTTTGGCCTACTGTCACTAAAGACGTGGGCTACGAAATGACATTCACTTACTATCGGATGTCTCGAACATTCGATTGTTTGCTATTAACATAAAAATATAAATAACAGCGTGCTATTATTTGCGTGGGTTGATATTTTTTTGCGGTTTTACTTCCTGAATTTGACCCATATTCGTGTAACCACAACGCTTACAAGACGGATGTTGATATCGTGTCGTACTAGTGATAAAACATCAGATGGTGAGCCTTTACCCACTTGGCGCGGCGAAGTCACACGCTGACCATATGGTGTAGAAGTGGCGTCTTTGAAAATTGAGAGTGTAAGCGTGAATGATTTAGGTTCCGGGAAGATGTTCCTTTTCCTCTGTTTGCGCAAAAAAGTAAAAGTTCGATGTATTTTGGGTTCAAACTAAGTAACAGAACTTTCTAATAAAAGAGTAATTAATAAGGATTAATTAGTACCTACCACAGACAACTTTACCTGGTAACAATATCTTCCCTCTTCTGTAAATAAATATCTTCTCTCGCTTTTGTCCTTAATAACTTTATTGTATCTACTATCAATTGTAAGTATAGTCTGTTGTAACAAGTTTAAATTCATTACCATTGGTTTTCTCGCGTACAAGATTATATAGCTGCATTATAAGCAGTTTCTTATGGTCTGAATCAATTATGTTATTGATTGATTTATAATGGTAGGCATCCAGATGCTTAAGGTGTATTTGTCTGGCAAAAATACTTATAGAAGTATCCAGATGTGCTATCCGTTCTAAATAACGTACACAGCTAGCTAGAGTTCCCACCAAATTTCGCATGCTGTCAAATTTCTCATCACGATATTTATCATCATTAGCAATTCCGAGTCGATTCGGCGCTTCATGGGACCATGGCGCCGAGACATTTCACATGGCAGCAGGACCATCACCATGTGGGAACTCCACGCTCGGTTCCACTGAGAGAAAACATACATCACATGTTGCGAGATGAAATCACGGTTATTTTTAAGCGACGATTGTTTTTATTCGCTCGCCAATTGGGGGCAATCAAAGACACGTGTTCCGTCCGAGACGCTCGCCTCGCCCTGTCTATTGAGCTCGTTGAATCCGCCCCGACGTCGTCGTAACTCGTAATTCATGCAGTAGGTGCGTATAGTTTAGTGCAATTCAATGCAAATTTTATATAATTTTCATTGTACTAAATCGCGAATGTATTGTCTGCTTTTGGTTGAAGTCAAGTTCAATAAAATAAATCTAAATCAGACTAGTGTCCCATATATAAATTGTAGTTAAAAAGTTGTTTACGATAGCCATAAAACAAGTAAATAATATTGATTGAATTATTATCTGAATCGGTCATATCAGAACAATTTCACTACTAAGGAAACCAGTGTTATTCCATTATTTAAAGGGCTTCCGATGAATTAAAACCTGACTATACGTTTCACATTCGTAGTGCAGCGTTATAATGTAGCAGTACGTCATTAAGGAATCTTATCTGTATTAGTTCCCATAATCCTGACACTTGAAGGCTACCACCATTACATGGTACACCGTTAAACCAACTACACAGAGCCATACTTTATTATACGCTCTCAAGTTCAATCACGAAGATAACGTGTCTGTTCGTCACTAAAGAGTAATCTAATGCTAGTGCCATGTGTCCACTTTCATGGGATCGACGTCGTTTCGGCATTCATATCTAATTGCCTTTCAGAGAAATTTGATACCAAGATACATTTGGTGGTGGTACACGAATATAAGTTGAGATCCATGCATTCTTCATCCACCAATTATTAAAGGTTTGTTGTTGGGGATAACTCTGCCAAAAAACTGCACCCATAATAACACTGTCCTCATCTTCTCTAATTTAATACAGCTAAATATGGTGGAGCTGGTAGCTTATCTATAACTGAAAAATCAGAGGGTCCCTGTTATCCTTTATATTTCACAACACGAAAGTTGGGAGTACTTTTCTATAACTCTACATAGAGTTGATGCACGTACACAACAGGATAGTTCTAGAATTAATTTTTTCATGGTTGATTACTAGCAATGATTATGACCTAGTTCGTAAACAACGTTACAAAAGCTAACAGCGTTGTCGTGCTTTATTTGAATTAATATCTACTACGTAACCAATGGCGAGCGGCGTGCGCACGCGCAGGCCAGCGCCGCGCTCAGATGTTCAAACCGATAACGAACCTTTCCAGCCTTGTACCAGGTAAAGACCTGGATTTAAGTGTTGGTTTACTTTCACTCGGAGTAGGTATCGGACTAGAAATAAATGCACTAGTCTAGACGGTCCAATTTACATGTTTTTCAGGAAAGCTACGTTGTGGCCACTGTGGTTCGAGACCATAACATGGGAGTGTAATTGAAATAGAGTACTTATATTTATTCTATTTGGTAATTCAAAAGCGTTTACACTACAATACTTAATGACAAAGATTTATTTAAATATATAGACACGACGGCCAAAAACGGTAAATTGGTACAGTTCTATTCTAGGCAACCATGACAGCGGTTTTCAATAAAGCCCTGAATATAGTCAGAGAAAACCGCTTCGAATGTGCATAAGAACAGTCTATTCATTCACTTGTTATTATCATAACTCCTAAGGTCTAAGTGGTGGTAATTGGCACCTACGCATGGGGTGCCTATGAATGCACAAATTGGTCAGTTTTCATAGTACGCGCTTTTCTTTGAACGAAACAGTGTGTAATTAACAGCGAATGTAGGTCGGCATTGTGTTGCAGGTCAGATGAAGGCGTTCTTTGTACTAGTTGTTTATTTTTCAATTAGTTCCCGGAGACTGGGGCAATACACGGCTAGGATTGCTAGTGTTGCTACGCTAGTTGAAGATGGGGAATGAAAAAAAATACACGTAATATGGGACTAATGTTACAACGTTCAATTTTACAATGCTGTTTTAAAATAGCTTTAAAACTGTCATAGGTAATAGGCATAACGCAGAAGTAACTTATTTTTTACACGAACTACAAAAAACCTAGTTAAAAGACTACAAAAATTTTAATACTTTTTGAGCAATAAAAATGGAGCGGTCGCCTATTGTCAATTAAAATTTTATAAAATTTTGGTTTCCAAATTATACTACTTACCTACATCACAAAGCTATTTCGAAACTAAAATCGGATCCTCGTAAATTCAACGAACATGACAACACTACTAAAGTTAATTACAAAGGTACAATAAACGGTACGCGAGTTGAATATTCCGGTGTAATTAATACCTACCTTGCACTCCATCTGTTGAATTGAACGTTCAAATAAAAGTCCGAATCAAGTCTTTTATTTATTAGATAGCTACCATTCTGAAGCGTTCGTTAACTGACTGACTAAATACAGGCTCGAGACTTGAACAGCGACACACTACAATTAGTGGCCATCTCGCCGATATTAACAGCTCATAGGCAGTATCAACACTGCCGGCGATCATGAAGTTTAAACACAAAAAATTTAATAATGACAGGGTTACGGCTTTGTTCGTCACAAATAGAAGAAAACTAATTTGAGAACAAAAACAAAGGGTTACTCGTTTCGCCAAAAATGTAAGAATTTGGTTTAGAATCGGTTGAATAATGCATGAAGGGGTTTCGGAGCGTTATTAGAGGATGCGCGCGCGCGGGCGTCGCCGCACGAGCTGCATTTTAATGCGAGTCAATCCGCTCAGCACGCATTAAATAATTTATAATATTTCTTCTGATGGCGTTTTCGATGGATTCAAATCATAATTTGTATTTTACGCTCAACCCTGCGCCTTCCGGGACCACGCTGGGAATAGATGATGAAAGCGCCATACAATCTCCAAGAAATTTATAAAACGTACTTCGTATTATTCAGCTTCTTATTTATTTATCTTCAAGGCTTGGGTTACCGTCGTTAAATTATTATCGAAAAATTCGACTGGAGGAAGAAAAAATCAGGTAATTCAATCCATTTGCGAGAGTTTATTAAAATATGACGTTGCATGGGTAATGAGGCGGCACGGGCCTCGTAACCCGAGCCGGTGCATGCGCTGGGCGTCTGTCCGGTCTCGTACGTCGCATTCATCCATCATGCTCCTCGAGTAAGCTGAAACCGATTGCTCATCAGACTTCATTGCATAAACATTGGAAGTATTTTCACCGAGGCATTACTAAGCGTACTCAAACAGTCATACGTAGTAACGTAGTAATATGTCGTTGGCTCGCTGCGCATGTGAGGTGTTTGTCCGTATTTGGCGCGATTTTTCGACATCGCCTGCGGTACTCGCACTGGCCCTTTGCATCCACTGGCATTTACCATATCCTCGGCTATCTGAGCGCACCGTAAAAAAGGAGTGAGCGGCGACGACCGATTATAATGTAAAAAGAGGTTCGCGATCGTTCCATAACCGATTGCAAATGGCAACCGCCCGAGGCTTCGCTGCGCCATTTATAGCCCTTCGCAATCTCGACTGCTAAAAAATAAACATGCAATGATTTCTTCGGTGATTCGTTCCTTATCTATACTGCTAACAGTCAGGAAAGGAGATGAAATGTTAAGGAGCAGCGAAATTTGACTCGCAAAAACGGAGCCCGCGCCGCGGTCCCTTTGGAAGTGCCTACGCGTATCGAGCGAATTTCTTGTATCGGTATTCCTTTAGGGTCCGATAAATGCTGCCTTCGATCATGTATCTCGAATTAAGATAAATGTCGGTTTCTTAATTGTTATCACTTATTTCATCCTTAATTATCACGTTATTACACATTTAAAATCTCTATTCTTTAATCCGCTCAACTGTTGTTTTTTAATTAATTTGTAGACTTAGTTACATTTTCTAATTAATATGAATCTATGATCAGTATAACGCTTTTAGTAATTTACCTTATCTTCTTCTGTAAATCCTTTATTTTCAAGACATTCATCGTCAATTATAAAGGGACCAGCAAGTTTTATGCCTATATTAAAGACAATAAACAAAGGCCCTATAAAAGTGTGTGGCGGGTCTCATATTACCTACTATAATAACTCGTTTTGTATACTCCTGACACGAGGACATAACTAAGGCGACACAACAATAGCCGCCCGTGGCTAAGACCGAGCTTTAAAGATTTCGCCCGATAAAGGCTAAATTGGCTGCAATGCGCTTAATAAGGTG
This sequence comes from Lerema accius, assembly GCA_001278395.1. NCBI lineage: Eukaryota > Metazoa > Arthropoda > Insecta > Lepidoptera > Hesperiidae > Lerema > Lerema accius. Next base: position 304,368 of record LGAG01000919.1, on the reverse strand, counting down.
TCTTACCTCAGGTTTTACTTCAGTGACAGTCGCGAAATGTTCTGAACGTAAGTAATCGGCTTAGCTAACGATCTTGCTCGTCCTTACTAGCACTAGTATTACATCCATCTCATGGTGGTGCAACTGTTTACTTGTTTATTGAATTAAACATTTATTTTAAGAGCTTGTGTTGTGATTAAGGAGTTTTTTATCTTAATTTCTTGGATACCACAACACAGGGAATCCTAGTGTGGGACCAACGATCCAAAAAAAATTGTGTATTATGTTTTTACCTACTGTGTATTAAAATAAATAGATAAATAAAATACCTTCAGGCTTAATTATTTCACATACCGTATTTAAATTTTTAAATTTCCTAGGAGTTTGGATAAAAATTTCTTGTTTTGTGTGTTGTACTATTATTTTCATGTTGTTATAGAATTGTTAATTTCGTCGAAATAACCATTAATGGTAATGTAACGCTTTAAAACGCAGTCTTCACTTATGTAGAGTCTAAGCGCAAACCAGCTAGCTATCACAAGTATTACATAAACACTATGCTACAGCAGTAGGTACCCGATTTTATCTGTTTCCTCTGATCAAAAGACTAGACTTCCTTTACGAGCTGAATAATTGGTTTTCGAGTTAAATTGCTTAATTCCGCTCGAGTACACCAGACTCCTGGAGGTGTAACTGGATACTGCAACATGCGATTCGACATTCGATACGTTTGCAGCAACACGCAATCACTTTTGACACTGTTTAACTAGCTGATGAATATTATGTATTCGTCCTTGCGATACTTACGCCGAGGCTATTAATAGGTTTGCTTACTTATGTTGCTATTTTCATAGTCGTAGCTAACGGTAACGTACTTATAGAAATATATGAATGAATAAGTGTTTTTCAGCGTTTGGGAATCATACCCGGGAATACCGATCAGAAATATAATCGAATTCATTATTATTGAAATCGACATAGAGCTGTCCAAAAAATGTATTTCGGTAAAGCGATTTCACACATTTCATAACAATCCTACTAATCCTACTTCCTACTAATCCTACTAATATTATAAATGTGAAAGTTTCTAAGGATGTTTGGATATTTGGATGTTTGTCCCTCCTTCACGCTCTAACCATTGAACGGATTAACCTGAAACTTGGCACACAGATAGTTTGAATTTAGGAATAGGTCATAGGATAGATTTTATCCCGTTTATAGGTTCCCCTGGGATAAATTCTACTCTTCCGTGGGCAAAGCCGCGGGTATCGTCTAGTTAATTTATAAAGGTTTATTTCTTAGGATATTTTGTTTACTGCAACATAAATTTAAATGCCCTAAATAAATCGCGGCGGTATACAGTCGTAATAACCATAAATTAAACTGGAGGTTAGTTTGCAAATGCAGGCAATGAACACAAAATTAGTATGTAGTGTAACAGAAGTGTAGCAATACCAACCATGTTATTTATGGTTGTAGACCAGTATTGTACTTAGCAAACCTATACAGTTACCTTTATCACGTTGAGGTAAATGATTAGGTCATTATCATTTACTAGATATGTGTGATGAAGGGGAAAAAGTGCCGCGTCGATAATAAGATTCCACCTTAATGGTCTTGCCTATATTTTTACTGTTATTCTATCAGAAAGGCTTTTCAATCAGGGAATCTCTTTTCGTTTTTTAGAAGCAATGTATTAGGTATATATACCTATAATTATGTTAGTTTAATTGTATTTTGATTATGCAAAATAAGTAGTTTTTTTTATGTGTGTTTTTAGTTTAGCCTTTTGTCCGTCGATAGTAATTACATTTATTCAATTTGCTGTTGAAGCATTTTCTCAAGTTTTAACATCTACTCCTTAGCCCTTTAGGGCACTTTGAGAATTAGAATTATGACTTTTCATATTTATCACGTATAATAATTATAAAACAGAATTTTGAAAATATTTTTTGTTTGTTACTTGTCGTTTTTTTGGAAGTTTCTAATGATTTCAATGCAAACTTTGACACGTAACTTCAAAAGCACCGCGGAGCGTCATAACACCCTTTAGCTGCAACTTAAATACGTTTTAAAACGCAAGTTCTTCGGATTTATGGTACTGGTTCGCTAAGCGGCTTAGTCCACAATTAGGAGCGATCGGTCAGGCTTTTCACACCTCTGTATTTGAGCGCGATTTAGCGTTCACGCCTCGTGTGTGCCTTACCCCTATGTTCGCGCCTCGCTTCTACATATCACCAGCCCATTATGTAAGGATACCTTTACTTACCTTATATATATAAAGATTTTCAACGCATCCTTTCGAGCCAGGGAAGCTAACAACTAGTTATAACTAAATTGTCCAGTCTGTTTTTCTTTAAGTTTTATTTATTTTTATAAAATTACGTTCTATCAAATTCATTACAAACATTTCAAATAAGCAAGGAACGTTCAGTCAAATATGGCCTAAGTACGTCAAGTAATTTGAATTAATAATGCAACCATACTTATTTCTCTCTTTTAAATCTGCTTACCTTCAAGTATCTAAAAAGGAAAAGGTGAGTTTCGTAGTGTATGTAGCGGTAGAGTGACCTTAAGCTAGTCATCAATCAATCGTCGCCAGAGCCACAATCACAAGTCGCTCGGCTGCGTGACTCGATCTCGTGAATAGACCCTGTATCGCCGACCACCAAACACCATTGTTCCAGTACCGAGTGAAAGTTTGCTAGTGTTTTGCGTGTTACGAAAACACTATTAGCTATCGAGGACGACAATATTTCTTATAACCCACTATGGGAACTATTACGCTGCATCTAATGAATGAACACGGCTAAAAAATGTTTCGTAACGATTCTCGTTCCGTTTATACTCACGGTGCTAATCAGATAATGGTCAATTAGTATGATCTTGATCGATGATCGACGACTGATCAGTCTCTTCAAATTAATGATGTAATGTGTAAATGGGTTTAATTTCTACTTGAGTTGTGTGAGATGAGACTTATACACTTTCTTATTTGTTTTCACGTTTATAATATTGCTGAGTACATGTCGATTACATTATTATACACGAAAGACAATACGGCATAAAAAGAGTATTACACGAGACGCTCAGGTAGGTAACCGCCGCATTGTTAAGACATTGAAACGCCGTGCACGTCATAAAATAATGTCTCCATTATTATTGAAGTTGATTGCAAACAGGCGTTCGACGCCGGAGTTAATCAAAATTGCATTACTCGTACGTTTCGTTCGGTCACGGATTCAGCGCCCGCTGCGGCGAAAAAAGTCGCGATCGACGGCATACCACAATACGAATCCCCTTATGATTGATGAGACACTTTACAACGAACGGATCTGTTTACGTATGATGATGAATATGTATGAGAGGGAATCGAAAATCAACAGGCCGATTGTTCGTAGGACACGTGAGGATTTGACGAATGGTGTGTAGCTTCGTTATGAATGTTTACGGTTAAAATTTAGCTGACGAATCCAATGGCGCGCCCAAAGGCGTAGGCGGTCTCGACGCCGCTCCGCTGGCTAACGAGTTATGTAAACATGGACTGGCCACTGCTGACTGCGATATATGCTTGACACGCCGACCAAAACTAAACATGCCGAGTAGCTAGAAGTCGTCCTGCACCGAACTAAACGTGTCAGGCTCAATATTTTCTGAGCACATGTTTGTATTTTTTCGTTTGGAGTGCTTCCGGCACTAGAGGTCTAATAAGATTCCTATAAAATACTAAATAGTTATAAAAGTGAATGCTATATATATACACTTCATACTCGTATATACGAGTTGATAAGTATAAATGAAGACAAAGAAATACCTCTACATTTATTCAGAGCACTTCTTTGTCATATTCATATTGAGTCCACAAAAAATACAAGTCGCAAAACAAAATAAACAGTCGTGACTCGTGACAAACAATCATAGCAGCAAAAGGTTTCGCCAATGTGCATAATAATATTAAATAATAAAAAATGATACTTGTATGAAAAATAAACAACAATGTTTAAATAGGACTTGCGTGGGCCGGGCTCTCGACATTTTATTTTCACCCGGGACAAAGCCTGTTTGCGGTCTACCATTGTGTCGAAGTTTAGTGGTTTCTAAACTAGTCCACGTACGTGCCACTAAACAATAAGGTGTCATGATTCAACATATCGATCGTAATTTCCATTTTCAAATTTTTTTTATACGATTCGATTTTAAGTTCAATTTCATGAATAAACCCGACCTATTTCCCGATACCCAAACTTTTTAAACTATTATACACTCCTACGATGATCATCTTCGTATTAACTCTAAAATTCGACACTGGTGATTTCATCTCGCCATGTTACTTTTAGGTCCTTAGGTCTGATTAAAAAAATATTAGCTACGAAGTGTTTCTTAAAATTTTCAACAATAAAGTTTTGTGTTTCTTAAATTTTTCAACAATACAGTTTTTAAAATACACTGTATGTGACATGCGGGCAAGGATTAAATGTCTTGTAATATTAAAATTAGGTTCGAAGCAGCTTTAAATAAACAATAGATGGATATAAATCTCATACTGGATTTTTTGTCTGTTCTCTAGAAGGAAAAATATGATATTTCCATTAGCTAATCTTCCTTATTCTTAGTTTTATTGTTTTCCGAAATAGCTGTATATTAACATATTTCGTTGTCAATTATCTTTGTTATTCAAACCTATTCTTCCATCGCGGATTTATGTTTTTGATAATGAACACGCAAATTAACATTTTATTACCACATTTGAAATTCAAATACGTATTATGATTACGTATCGGTTTAAAAAGTTTGCATGTTGGTGAAATGTGATATTGTTTGCCGTAAAATTGCGAAGCCATAATGTTGTTAAACCTTAATTTAAGCTAGTGTCCGCGGTCGTTCTCATTAGGTATATTCTTTCGTCTTAATTTGGAGCCATAAAACTACATATAAAACTCAAATTATAAACGCTTTTAAATCTTTAAAATCCTAGAATAAAAGTTAATTGGTCAAAAATTAAAATGTTTTAACGGATTGTTCTTTTTAATGTGTTGATAAAAGCGATCAGTGACGATCATTCGAAAACACGTTTCGAATGACGCTTTAAACACGGAATTCTGTTCTGTAGAACCGGACACCCTTTATCGTTTTATTTTTTAACGAAAATCTTTTCTGGTCGAAGCATTCAATGTGACACATTTTGTACATAAATTATCTGTGGCAATGACAAGTTTCGAGTCGAGCTTTAATGATATACGTTGTTAAGTTTGCAATAAAAGGCTTCGAAGCATTTTGGTCAGTTTTCTTTGACCTTTTCTGGTCGATCAGCCGTCATTTTGGTTGATTTAAAGGCTTCGGCATTCGCGACGCTCTAATTGGAACCTGAGTTCCCCTCCATATCTCAATGTGACCGCTATTAGAAAAAAGAATTCTCAATACATCATTAAGATCATTTTGTTTTGTCAGCTCTGTTTCTTACCACTTGGTTAGGAATTTGTTTTAAAATAAATCAATGTCGTCATAGGATGTAAATAGCTCTGTATTTTAATGATGTGAATTTCTAGTCTAGGCCTTTATCCTTCTACTCGATCATTTAAATGTCAACAGTTTTAACGTTTTTTACTATCTACAAAATGTTATAATGGATCATTAAATTTGCATAAAGCAAGTATTGTAAATTAAGTGTTATTCGGATACCATCAGTTATTCGTTTATACAATTTAAATATTGTAAAATTGCCATGTAATGTATGCAAATTGAATAATACACTTTAAGGAATCACAAGTTTCTGCTTCCGTAGAGCTTTTCATCATTATAGAACAACATTGTTTAAATTTCTTTACCTTAATAATCTTATAATCATACCATTACCTTCTTAGTTGCTAGTATATTAAACAGCAATCTACTTCCTGGTGCTTACTTGTAATAAATTTTCCTTAAGAGTAAATGCACTAGATTATCATAATCAGAAACGTTGCCCGAACTCTGAATACAATCGATTTAAGTACTTCCCTTCTAATACATAACTATTGTTTCGCCTATACTTGGTCGGTTTTTGTGTCCGAGGCGAGCGCAGTGCCGATTCATAGTGGGCGCGGTACTGTAGCAATATAGATTTAATGAGGTCGGTAAATCAAATGGAATAATACTCGAGTTGGCGCGTGCCACAAGGCCGGCCGACTGAAGGAGTCGAATTCCTATCCTGGCGGCTGCTTCTCTCTCGCACCTACTAACTAGCGAGACGAGACGAGCCTTATTGGAGTTAGCTCCTTGCTAACGCAGTATTCGTCATGATATCGAGTTATCGACGCACGTGCTCTGTAAGGCATTGCATTCAATACTGGACGTTGCTATAAAATTATTTAAATCGCTCACGAGAAAAACTTCGACACTCCATCACCAAATACAGTAATGCACGACCATTTAAATATCGAATTAGGAAAAACGTTAAATTCGAAATCCGTTACACGAACTGCGATTTGAATATGGAAGCGTTTCGAATTTGCAACTGCTATCCTGTTTACGTAAACTGTGCACCGAGAACGATTCGTGTTAATTACGGTGATCGTTCTATTTAAAGACGCAGTTTTATTGGACAAAGGTATTAACGGCTTTTCGAAGCAACGCGGTTTGGCATAAAGTGAGGCAGGATTGCTCTCGCAATAGCCGGAGGCGAGGTGTCCAGGGACTGCGGTCCACCGTTAAATAATAACGAGCATGTACCGGCTTGGCTCCACTGAGCTATAAATTGTTCGCAGCCGCCGGGCACGCGGCACGCAATCTCAATGCGGAAAATATAGAGGGCTAGTAGTGTAGCTAGAGTGGCTTTATCAGCCGCCGGCTACGCTGGTATTGTTGCTCTTGGTCTTACAACCGATTCGCGTATGAGTCGAGGCCTTTTGTAACCGCATTCATTCGATTTATACAGCACCAATTTAATGTGGGAGCGCGCAGGTGAAATGAGTTGCAGGTGGGATTTATATCTAGAAACAGAGTTTAGAAGATACTCGTCAATACGGTTAACAAACGGAAGTTTTTTTTCTTGAGTTTTAGTTTAGTAGTTTAAGACTTTGAGAAAAATAAGTAGACTTGATAAAATTTTAAAATGAATTATTCAAATTAAAATTAAATTTTACTCTGATATGGGATTGAAAACCAATTATTTCAACTCAGTTACCTGGATCACTATCACAGTTCTTTCAACTGGGTTGCAGTAAGCACATTTACCTATAATAAACCAAAATGTATACAGACGTACCTTTAATAATCAATTTTAAGCAGTTGTTTTCATTTTATATTCGTTTTTAATATAGTTTTCCTGTGCGCCTTTCTGGTACTGTAGTCGCATGGCGTCGCCTATCCCGAGTCAAACTTTCATTACAATGCACTTTTTACACGATCGTCGTGTTTGTGGTAAAAAAAGGAGTGAGGGTATGTTACTAGCTAATGAAGGTCGGTGCGGCCCTCCCGGCAGTGCGCATTCCTTGCCTTTGTCGCCAGGACTCCCCGCGCACCGCGTTCGCCTTACGCCAGATTAGAACGATTTATTAGTAGAACCGAGCACTGGCCACTAGTGCTACCAATTAGTTTAAGCAAAAGGAGTATTCTAGGTCCAATAAAAAACGGCTAGGTAGGTATACTATAAACAATAGTCTATGTAGGATACCTAAATGGGAACTTGTGCGATTTTAAAGTTATAAATTTTTAATAATTCAGTTAATTCATGTTGGGTTATTGAATGTGTTATACAATGATGAATATACTCAATGCAACGTAATGTGCCTTAATAAACCCCAAGTGCCTATATATTTGAAACGGTTATTTTGCATAGATACCAGTACCTACCTACATCAAAGCGCGAGAATCCGTTATTTGTCATCCCATTAATACTCTGAAGTAATAGAATTCCCTGGCATTTCCTTATTTCTAACTGTTCTCAATCTAATCTTGTAACGAATCACAAAAAACATGGCGTTGCTACGAGTTTTTTCCATTACAAAAAGTCTGATGAATTATTGTCGCCTGTCGAAGCAATACCGATGAAGCGACAGTCTGTAATTCAATTTAATTAGCATACCTTGGCTGCCTACTGAGTTTAAATCGCCTGCTGAGATCTTGTTTTAATACATAAGCTTTCTAACTTACCAAAACAGACCACCGGGCGCTATCGAAAACCATTCTTCTGTAAGTGAGATTTAGTTATAATTGTTCAATAAGTGGGATTAAGATCGTCTGCCAACGCCTTACGTCTAAAACAAAAGTCAAAAAAAGGAAGTCTCTTTCTTAATTTTCCTCTGGTATAACCAACGATAACGGAGGTTTACCGTGTTGTTTAAAATTGGCAAAAACTTGAAAAAAAAAATAGCAAATGTACCGATATTCTTTCCTCCAACCGGAGCGTGCCACGTTTCTAAATAACGTTATAAATCCTTATAAACTTCGTGGAAGATTAGATTCGTAGAACGTCGAGATAAATTTCAAGAGCAGTTAGGGAGACATTTCTTGGACGCGTTCTATGCCAAGAGCCATTAGAGACAACCATGAATTTAATAAGACTTGCTTTACAATCTGTTTCTGAGTAGCGCGGCACAAGCCACGATAAATAGCGACTAGTTTGGATTGCCGCAGCGATAACAACACCATGATAAAATGATAAACGGACCGGCCGTGGAGATAAAGGAACTGTAAATCAGAGAAAAGTTCTTTCTTGTAAAGCTTGTCTCGTAAAGCGCTCTGCAGTCATATTATCTTTATTTTAGTGTTTTGGGTGAGTACGTATGCATATATTGGCCTTTGTCACGTCATACAATGACACGTCATGTGTTATAATTGGTTAAATTGGTTGGGCATTGAACGTGTACAAGACAAACATAAATATCTACATATTATATACTCCTAATTCATTACCTTCCTTGCCGTGTTGTCGTCTAAATATAAATAGATTACTATACGACCTTATATTAGAATAAGACTTAGTATTTATCACGAGAACATCAGTTATGTTATATACAGTTCGGTTATTTACAGAATCTAACAACCAAAGCTAAACACACTTAACCTTTCACTAATAATTGTGGTTGAAGGAGAATACCCCTTAATGACGAAAGAAGTTACATGTAGCATTTGTACCTCGACCATAATGATGGCGAAAATAATTATTTAATTACACTGATGTTTTAGAAAGTGCGTTGATGTCTTTTGCAGGAAATAATATGTAGGCATTTAAACATTTTTTAAACGACCGCAAATTGGTATAATTATTGGAACTCACTGGTTTCACTTTATAATTGTATTAGATTTTAAAAAGATTTTAAATGTTTTTTATGAAAATATTCTAGCATCTGAAAAACCGAATTCTCACGTCACGAATCAGTCATCTGCATTCGGTTAAATTGAAGATCAATGAAACGAAATCCGCTAACGAACCTACATCTTTTACACATGTAAATGAATTCAGAACTAACCTTCTGCAACCTATTCTAAAACCAGCTTGTATACGAAAAGTGTAACTGCTACCGAAATATGTAGGGCAATGAAAATGTAAGTGACGTTTTAGTATTCACATCGCAAACCGCACGCTTGTTTCTCACGCACCTTGCGTATTCCGCGTGCGATCCTGCGTGAGAATCGCCGATGCGGGCTATGGCCACTATGGCCTAATATATTGACATTCACCACGTGTTTATCATACATTGCCTTGTGTGGATGTATTGTACAGTTTGCACGCCAAAATTTGACAGCTACGTACTTCTAACACCATATTACAATCTTATCACTATATGAGTACTAATTTTACTGTAAACAAAAAAATATATACTATAACGTAATTATTTGGAGTCTACAATCATGATTGACATTTAAGGTTATTGTATTGAATATTATTAAAAATAATGAATAAAATAGGTGTGATTAAAATCTCGTATAGGTATCATGTTTACTTCCTGGTACAATAATGTAGTATAATGAATTCCGTTCTCATACCTCGTAAAATTAATTTAAATGACTGTATTACGAATACAGTCGACTGCAATTCATTATCCACTAACCAAAAGGTACTATAAGAATTAATCAAAAAAGTTAGTAAATATTATATCAATAGTGTTTTTCCGTGTTAGAATTGCGCTGCGACCAACTCTTTCATAACATAATAAAAAAAAACTTTCATATTTTATCGTGATACCTCACCTATCTATGTATAATCAATCGATAGAATAACGATAACGTATAATTAATGCATACAAGTCACGTATAATTATGCAACTGTAAGACGTACTGAAGACTGACTTGTAACTATAAAAATACTCCATATCCTCCTATCAGAGTTGTCCCGATATTTTGTTTGTCTACAGTCGAGCGCGTTTGATGAGACGCACCTGCATTTTACTAAATACACAACATTCGACATATCTCGTGACATAACTGACTGTAGTGACGGTGACATTTGATTGTGACATGACAAGTGCTCCGTGATAGGCCGTGTGAAATGGTCTTCCGTAGTTTTTTCTATTCCAAGATCTTATCTGATAACGGTATCAGATTGGAAAGAACCTACTTAGAAAATATAACGTTTTGAATATTCACTTTAAATGATATACAATGGTAAATATACCACACAGCATTTTTGGACTCGATGTTGAATCCTTTACATAATTCCAATTTTTCATTACAAATTACAATCTTCAGCTTAATCCATCTTTCTGGATCAGTAACGGCTATAACTGCACCGAATTGGTCTCCTACTTATAATTTTAATTTAAAGTTTTAAACGTTATTATAGCTTCCAAGCAGTTGCTTGGGTAGTTATCTAATTTAGATTTTGTAATTTTGGGGACAAAAATACGAAATGATGATAAAACTATATCAATATCGTAAAATATGATTTATCAGAGATTGACAACTGTGGGATAACACTGGATCATCGGTAATCATTCCCACGCCACGAAATGCGTGAAAGCATGTGATCGCCTGACGATACCTCCTATCAAATTATTCCTTATCATTTCATTTTCCCATGCGATCCGCAAGTTCTTTCTTTTCAGTATTTGCATGTCTGCCAAAATTATTTATTCAGGCTTATTCCCTATTTAATGTTGATAAGATTACATGAGAGTTTTCACTTTTGCCGCACCTTTGAGTCCGCTTGGACGCAAAAAGATACTGAATTTTAATAAAGAACAAATTTTTATGAAAGTGCGCATTTAAGTACGTAATTTAGAGCAATCATAAACACGGTAGCTGTATATATTTTTATATAAACTGCTGAATTCTTGTAAAAAGGCTAGGCAATCATCAAAGCATGTACCATGTCGTCGCCGGCACCCTAATTACATGCCTGTAAAATTATACGTAAGCGGCGAACGAGTCACCTTTGTCTTGTTTTTTATTTTTAAATATTCTTCTCATACGAAACACTCGACATATATTAAAAGTTGTAAGTGTGGTAAATTAGCAGGCTCTCGAGATACGAATATGGTATCTAATATAATTGACTTAAGTTTGTTAACTGCAGTTAATGGTTTGTATTTCAATTAGGTCACTATGTGGTTGTTCTAAAATATGATAAGTAGGTAACTGTAAGTAATAACTGCCCTAAGACGGCTCTATGTCTATCATTACTCTTCTATCAGAGGACCTTTTAGTATTGCGTATTACGAATAATTTTTTCTATTACCCTAAGCTAAGGTATATCCATTGTTCTTAAGGGTTATTTACATAAACAGTACGGTCTCCTCACATGTGCTGCGACCTGCGCCGGCGCCAGTGACGCAGTAGCCGCACTACACATGCGCACTCCGAATTCATCCATTCAACCGTGTTATTTATTACTAAAACATTTTTTCGAGAGCCTCTGACTAATGTATAATGCTTTCAAGAGTACTTAGTTGTCTTACGTATTATATTTCAATTTAAACTTCTGTAATTCCGATGAGACAGAAAGCAGTATTTTATTTTAATCTTGATGTATTTGTGCTTGTACTTAATCGAAGATATACATGCACAACTCAATGATTAGCTATTGAATTATCATTAAATTAATTATTAGCAATTAAAAGATTCCATGTTTATGATACAGGAACGTATCCATTGCACTAGTCATACGCAGGTGTTCATGCTTACGTCTCATAGCTCCATACATTGTCATTACACGTCAGGACTCGGGACTTCACTCGAGGTACCTATTAAGGAATGTTACGGTCTAATGAGTGGCTTAGTCACGTCGTACAAATTGACTTGAGTGTGTTTAGTCACATCGGTGGATTTGAAATCTGAACAAATATTTTAACTACCCAAAAACTGACTTGTTTGCCGTGTTAGGTGAACATTCTGTCGGATCTGTTTTGTTATTTGCTACTTATATTCTAAATTCATTTTATTCCACGAAATCATCGCGTGAATCATATTGGTAAGTGGTTTGTCCGTTTCTTTCTTGTTCGGCCACGCGTCGCTGATGCCTTTATTGAAATAGGTCGTCTGTTCGTTTGTCAACGATTGACAGATATAAAAATCTTCTATTCAAGCGTTTTCATACGGTTCTCATCCTAAATTGAATCAGCTATCCACCCCACGTCCACTCCAATAGGATTCTACTTGATTGTATTTTAGAAGATGCTACCAAGCTAGATGTAATGTATAATTACGCCTTACTCGTTGTATGCTCATAAAAAGTGTCTACACGTGTGCCTCATATGACCTTAAGACTTCATATATTAAGAAGATGGGAATGCGTGTTGTTCACTTATTTAGCCAGATGGCTCTAGACTACTCCTGATTTTATTACCTCGATGATTTCATGCACCATTTTATAAAGGTCAAAGATGAAGTAGAGCTAGGTTAAATTACTTACTTCCCAGTGCAATTGCTAATAAGGACTTTACTAGGACTGATAATAAGGGAAGTTGTTGTTTAATTACGCTAACATTCAGATATGTGTAGATATTGTTTTTCAATGGAAGATAATTATATCAATAATACAACAAAGATATTTTATTGAATTGAATCGTGATTTCTATAAATATTGTGGTAAGATTAGATAGAAAATTCGGGATCGAATTCTGCAAAACTCCTAATTACGTTTGAAAAATATTAATAAACTCATTGTCATTTACTTTAAACATATTAAGTATATATTATTAGGTAATGAGAGAACCTGTTTTGGAAGAAGTGTTTTATGCATTTTTAGAGGTTAACGAAAAAGGAAAGAGACTTTATATTAAAACACTATAATTTCGACACATTTGAAAGAAAGTCTTGATGTTGTATCGGAACTCGAAGTCAAATCATAACATCCATCGCTAATACCTGTTTCTGATGATATGCTCGTAGATAGATCGATTCTGTTGGTAGATAAAGATGATTTGTGAGGTGCAGATACATTACCTACGTGTTCGAGGCGGTGACAGAGGGGCGCCCACGCGCACGAGAGGGCTCCATTATACAATCAGAACGAATCACCACTGCGACCGTCTAGGGATGTCTGCTTTCATCTATAATTCATCGATCTATTTATATCCTACTAATATTATAAATGTGAAAGTTTGTAAAGATGTTTGGATGTTTGTCCCTCCTACACGCTCTAACCGTTAGACGGATTAATCTGAAACTTGGCACACAGATAGCTTGCATCCGGGAATAGGACATAGGATATATTTTATCCCGATTTTAGGTTCCTTTGGGATGAATCCATTTTTTTTTAACTACTCTTCTGCGGGCGAAGCCGCGGGCGCCGTCTAGTAATATATAAAACTGACATCAAATATGAATTATAGAATAGAATACAGAGTTTAGACGTGGTTTGAATTGAAATTTAATATAAAGTTAGTAGGAGACGCAGGATTATGCAAAGAAATTAAATGATCAAACTAATTACTGTTTTACAAATATCTGCACAATGATGTAGTGTCAAAATCGTGACATGTATGGTATAGCCTGTTTTTGTTTAGTTTAATTCTCTACTCTCCGTGTGACAGGTCACCGCTCTAAAGAAAAACTATAACTCGTCAGAATAAACAGGTATTTCAGACATAAAAAGTATAGTGATAGAAAAAAGTACACGTTATTAAAACTACTAACATAATTCACCTGTCAATCAGTCCATGTTCTCAGTTCTGAAAGGTACTAAGGTACCTACTCTACAAAAGGATTTATTTTAATTTTGATTTGGCACATCCTTAGGTCAAGTACGTAGGTTCTATTTAGGTTATGCTATACTTATAGTTCAGTGCCTATCAACATCTCGTACCGAGCAATCCGACGTCTAGTATAAGATTAAGGAAGCCGTGCACCGCGAGCATTGCGACTCGCAATCTAAACACGTAACCTTGTATGGATTGAAATAGTAAAGTTTATAATCTGTAGAGTCGATTATGGAGCGTACAATTATTACAGAATTGGCGCTAGAAGATATCTAATACTCTGTACTAGATTTTGCCATACTAGACTGTGCACCTTAATTTGCATTCAGGAAATAAGTCACTGTCGTTTTATTTGATCACCTTTGTAGAAAATAAAATTAATTGGTGCCTGTTTTAAAACCTTTCAACACTTTTTTAGCTGTAATTTATTTTGTTTTCTAAAGGGCAGACATCTAGATCGCAATAAACGAACTCCAATATTATAATTACGTACTTGACCAACAATTACGTCAATAAATTATCTCACGATTAAATTCTGTTATTTGTAATATTTATGAAATACAATATTACATGGGGATTATGGATAATAGTTGAAAGGCATTGTGTGCTGGAATCAATTATGCAACGCTCTAGGGACACCGAAGTCATTACGCGTCAGGCGGTCACGCGCCGCGCCGCTTTCATCTCACACGAATCGTTGTGTAATACCTTTGTCATGCTAGCTAGTACTGTACTAGTACTTTGATAGTGATACTCATACTTTAATGTTACTTACTTTGTTTGGAGATTGGCTGTTTTAACGTTATTAACTGTAACTCAACACAACTTGCGTAGAAGGCAAGTAGGGCTTTGCGTCAGACAATCAAAGTTTTTACGCAAGAAGAAAAAGGTACTCCAGACTACTAATTAGTACAAAATATTTAAATCTACGGTTGCCCTTCAGTAAGGGTATTCAATTAGGTAGCAATAAAGCCAAAAGAGCGACCCTTTTATCCACAGCATGTAACTCGATCGCCTGTATCAAATATTAATGCCGAGATGCATTTGGAACCATGAGTTGTCCGTCTGGAGCCCTATTGTGCTCAGGTTTATAGCGTATGAATACAATGGGCACGCACGTGCGAGGAGACTTCGCCCGCGGCGCGGGGCGTCCGCCCCGGCCATTGTCCGAATGCCTCTCAGACGTACCACCATACCTACAACATGGCCCATTGTCTCACGGAAATCCTGCATACACGGTTTGACACTTACAATAAATTGGGCACTTATGTCTCCTATATTAGGTATTCTTTACTTTTTGTCCCTTTTAGATTCTTCAGTCTTGGTCATTTTTCCTTCGTCGATCATAACGTGCTACGATGTGTCTGTAATAATATTTACGTTTGAGTTATTGAGAATGTTTGAATTTCTTACGGAAAATGTTTAAGAAACATTGGCCGTATAGCGAGTACTTAGTAGTATAGAATTAGCGGAATGATCAGGTACTGCTGAGCGAAACAGATCACGGAACTGTTCGCCGGCCGCTGTTCTGTTCTAGCAATCTTACATCTCTAGTCGACGCTGACCTAGAAACAAAAAACGAGAGGTGTTTGTGCGCGTGAGTGGAGGCTTAAAAGCTGTGTGTGGGTGAGCTTGAAAGCTTATAAATCTTGGCCGTTGTACTCGTAAGCTTGTGTGCGGCGCTGCGGCGGCGACAAGCGACTGAAATTGTAGCGGCCCTTCTAGTGTGCTTTGTTAAACGCTACGATACGAGCTATCTAAATTATATGAAATGAAATATTGTTTCCTTTTCCTGTTCAACAACTTGCCTACTATAAATAAACATTCTAACTTGAAATTCAAGCTATAGGTATTCAACCTATAGTTAGTACGCTGTGACATATTATTGTGTCTCTTTTAAACACACAATGTATTCCATTAAAAACAAGTTCATTTCATCTAGGCTGCTGGTTTCCGTCATCAGATTCGTCGGTTGATAAAACAATGGTGGAATGGCGTTAACTTACTGACATCACAAGGTCAAGAACATAACAGGCATTTCCCTGTACTGCTAAACCAGGTTCTGTCGCGGCGATAGTATCGAGTATGGTAATAGCTACCGGCGGGCGCGTGGGTCGATAGGCGCGGCTCGTGTCAACCGCAGGGCTGACGGAATAGGAACAGCCTTTGTGATGGCTGATTGTAGGGAAATCACGACTTGTACCTACCTATTGTATTGATCAATGGTAATGCTTAGAAGGAATACAGTTTGAGCAAACGGTTGCCGATGTCTATATAGACTCGAGATGAAATTTATCGAGATGAAGTTATCGGTGAATCGAGATTGATAGATTTGATCCCCAATCTATGACCTACTAAATGTTATAGGCACCTACGGTGGAATATAGGTACATACCT
The DNA here is from genome assembly GCA_001278395.1 of Lerema accius. Lineage (NCBI taxonomy): Eukaryota > Metazoa > Arthropoda > Insecta > Lepidoptera > Hesperiidae > Lerema > Lerema accius. The sequence goes on along the minus strand of LGAG01000919.1, from coordinate 287,878 downwards.
ATAGTATGAGACAATGTTTTACACATCTCAAAATTTCATTTCGGTTTTCAGCTTTTACATACTAAGGCAGATACCTACCTATTATAAAAATAATAGAATATTACATTCATTGCTATGGTTGGGATCGGTTTTAATCCGTATTACAGCAATTGAATTGAATACTGTGATGTAAATATCAGAAGCGGACAGTTATTTTTATCACATCCTTGATAGTAGATATAAATAAGATTGTCAACCCTAAATAGGATGAAAGTTGAACGTACGCGTCATTGTTATCTCGCCTCAGGTTTGGGCGAGAATAAATAAGACTTCGAAGAAGAGACGCACGTTTATTTTATTATAGCCGTCTGTTGTGACAGAGATAAAGCTTTACGAGTATACGCTAATGAACTTTCTACGCAGATATTAATAACATTTTCATATTTTGTGTAATATACATAATGAGCAGATTCGATACCGTTACAATTAATTAATTTAATTAATTTTTTGTCGGCTAATTTTGTTGATTCTTCGAACAAAAGATCATCAGCGTCCATAGCTCGCTCACAAACATCACTCATAAGCCACATTTACATAACTGGTCGAATTCCAATATTTATTAGGCTTTAAATTATCTGCTATTAAACATCTAAGCTGCAGCTTTGTCTCGCATTGGATTGATATTTTGACAGTAACATGTTAAAAGTTTATTATGTAGGAGCCGATATAAAGTGATCATAAAATAACAAAGGTTTTGTCCAGATTATGTATAGGAATCAATCAATGAGCTGTTAATATTTATAGCTATTTGAATTGTATTAGGTTATTCTCACATTTTCGTTTCGGTTTCATGCCGCCAATGCGGTTTAATTTCTCGTAACCATAAAATTATTTAAGGTTAACCGGACATCACGCTGCAGTACCGAATGGGTTAACACCGGGACATTCACAAGTGGGGTAAAAAAATCTACCTTTTTCATTAGATGAAATATAGCTCGCGTATATGTGTGGGCACTAGGAACGATAAAGTGGGAATTGTTTCTAGCGACTGTGGCGAGTATAAAAAGATGTTTCGACATAAAAGCGCCTACGTTAGAAGCTTTTAGTGCGGTATCGGCGCCGCGTCATTCGCTTGTAATGGTCGGAGATTGCGTTAAATTTGATTCGCTTTTTCTTTGTATGTTTTAAGACACGGTACAATGCTAGCGCTATCTGATAATCTTATGTCGTATGCTTACAATGGTAATTCACTTAATAAAATCTTTACAATTTTAGCTAGAGCTTTATCTTTTACTCGCTTGTAGAAGAATAAGAATATTGTCATTATCAAATCTTTTAAACGTATTATAAAACACAGAAAACCTTTTTCGCTAATTAGCGAGAAACACGACCCGTCAAATGACAATTAATACGAGTTTAGTAGCTTGGAATTTATAAAGGAATATTTCAGCGTCGCAGAAAAAACTCTTCTATACGCGGAACAGTGTATACGCCGTTAACACCCCTCAAGGTTTTTCTTCTGTTTTGGAGACAAAAAGTGTATGCGGTTTTTATGTTGCTAGCGTTTTTGTGCGTGTTTATTTAGCGCGCGCCGATAACGCGACGTTCGCCCCGCCAGGGTTGCTGCGTCGAAAAAATTAACCGCTTCAATGTTCGCTGTAAATCATGTCCACGCTTAAACGTTAAATTTGAATTTAACAAACCATGACATAACGTTTTAATTATATCTAAGCAAAACTGTACTACAGACAGTTTAATTTTTACTACGAGTTTCTTAGTGTTATGTAAGGGAGCCGTATTAGGTACTAGACTACGTAAACATCTCATTAGACGATACAGGTTTAACCGCGCAATCTCGCGTCGCGTACTTCGTATTCTCGGCATTATGCTACGATTAGGTTGTTCACCCCTGTGGCTGGGTAGGGGTTGTGGCGACGACTTGAAACCCACGTGTCGCGACAGTCCGACGGAGACCACACTTGTCATAGCGACCGGTAATATAGCTCCACATATTTCAACATCGAGCCCATTAGGCCAGATTAAGGAAGTCCCCCGATGACGTGAGGGTATTAAAATATGAAGTGTCATGCTTTTATAAATAGATGCAACGAGAAAAAGTTTAGGACCGCCATGATTGATGATCTAGGGTGTAATTACAAGGCGGTATGGAAAACCTCTTTTTATGGAATTAATAATACTGATGGACATCGTGAAGTAGTAATGTTAACAGTTTTTGTCTCATTACTTGACATGATAAACTGGACGTGGAGAGGTTAAGAACACTATCTTAACGTATCCGTTGTAGGCTTTGTGACGAGAGCTTGCATCACATGCGATTACATTGAAAACATTTGATGGTATCCGTTGAGTGTCGCTCGTGATAATAAAATGCTTTACTCCGGTATAGATTGGGACGAGACGACGCGTTGTGCCCGACATGAGCATAATAAAAGAAAGGCGTCGGGCGGGCCACATATACAATGCGTTTAACATAAAGGCTTGTCGTGTTTTTATTCGTGTCGCATCAGAGCATGTAAAATCTCTCGAGGCATCGTTTTATAGCGCGGCAGCGGTCATATATTGTAGTGTTATGGTATACGTCTGCGAGTGGGCCGGGCGTGGGCGCTACTCTAGAATTGCGGCCCACGTGCCGGAGATGCAAGATACAATTGTCCGCTTGCGGCTTGTTTATGGGAGCACTTCTCGAAGCCGAGATACCGGAATGACACCTCGATCGCGTGCCGTAATCTCCCCGCAACACCCGCCCTCTTAGCAACAACGTCTCGATTTCTTGGTAGCTATAATAATTCCTCCGCTGCAGTCCCTTTACTATGACAGATCAGAGACATTACATTTGATATAGTTTTCGAAACACTGAAAATATTGCAGTACATTAGTTCATGTCAATCAATTTATTACGAAAGTTGTCAAACCTCCCGAATACCTATTTCTGTGATATTACGATACGGTTTCTTTTTATGGTTGTACAGCAAAAAGCGACAGGTATTAACTTTTATAGGCAAAAAGATTCTGTAGAGGAAAATAAATTGCATCAACCCACTTCGTGTCGCGGCGTGTGCTGAATACGTAATTCTCATGTAAATTAGCATCTTCGGTAGCCGATGACGCACGCCCCAATCAGTTGTCTTAAATAATGAACGTTGTATGATTCAAACGAATTTCGAATAATGAGGGAGTCAGGAGGAATGAGGGAGTCATAAAATATGCTGTTTATTCTGTTTTCGGTATTTCGGACCTGTCAGGTCTGAATTGTACTACACAGAATTCATATCTACCTACTTACAAAAATTTGAATACCAAGCTTTGTAATTTATGTAGGTCTTAATAATCTTTACAATAGCAATATACGAGCCGAAATATAAATATATCTACCAACTTTCCAATTTTCTCGTAGGAACGATTTTTATAAATCCTATTTTTATTTATACTTTCGGAAATGACATAGAAACATCTTTTATTACAGTGGGCTAACATCAAGCGCGGAGCGTGGGGTGACCCCAGTGTATCTGCGATGTCGCGAGGGTGCCGTGTCGTGGCTGTACCCTCGGGGGGCGCTCCGACTGCTGTTCCGGCCTCCGCTGCCGGCCGACGAGCGAGACTTCAGAGTGTGTATCCGAGTCATCCGTCGACCAGACCCGCCTGACCTCTTCCACACGCTGCGGCTTAACGACACTGGTAGACAGCTTATTAATATCATTGTTATTTTATTAACGTTTTATTTGGCTTGTCGGTAATCTTTTTGATCAATTGACAATGTTGTTAGTTAGTGTATGTTGTAGTTATGATTATTCAAAAGAATGAAGAATACAACCCTTAATTAGGCAGCAGTTGGCAACAATAACTCCATTTTATTATACCAGACATGACTGTACCGGAATTGGGAATAATAATTATAAGTTAAAAATACTTACCAGAGTAAAAAAATATATGACCCATGCATGTTCAAAAGAAAAAATAAAATGTTTTCATTTTTATTAACAGTAGCCGCCGAGCGTTTCCCAGCCCGCATCTTCGTGGAAGGTGCGAGAAGACTGGTGCCATTGTACGCTCCTGATGACGGAGACCCGCGGGAAATGAGGTGTTTCCGCAGTCGACACGGGCGAGCCGCGCTCTACGTGGAGGCCGAACCTGAGGAGGGACCCAAGAGAAGAGTCGCCACGTTCCGCTACGAGGCTAGGCCTCTGGACAGAAGACATCACGACCCCGCCACGGCTGATTGCAGGCCCTGTACAGATTCAGAATTGGAACTCGCATTTTGCACGAGCGACCTAGGTAAGTTTAAAAAACGAATCGCTTTAAAAAAAGTTATTTTTTCAAACTCATTTTAAAAACCAAAAACCTAGAAGTCACATTCTAGTAGGAATTAAAATAATGAGTTTTTAAATACTGACAAGTAGGTAGTTTGTTTCTTACTGCGATTAATATTATTGTTGGAGCAGGTAGATTCAACATTTAAATCTGTATCAAGTGATCTAGGAATAAATGTGATTCTAATGTTGTTGCATTCCTAATGTTAATCACGAAGTATAAAAACAACTTCTTACTGAGCTCTGTCGCTAGAAACATTCCGTAGTTTCTTCCCTTCTAGAACATGAAGCAATAAAAACTTAGACAAATAGTCTGTTCCTTCAGTCATTTACAAGTTCTTGCTTAAAACGCAGCGCCATTAATCCTTTCTATTACATCCACATTGTAAAGTGCCTACATATCAAGAATATTACCGAGGAAATTGCAGTTGTAATGAGTAAGCAGAAAACAAGCGGTTGCGCCCTTAAACGTTAATAAACTCCGTGCAGAAGCCGACCGCAAAGTAAATTGTCTCCAACGGAGATTCCTTGCACCATAAATTAAATTTTACCTTATTATACGAAAACGTTACTTTACGTCGGTAAAATTTTATCAGCCGATGTCCGAGTGTTACATCATCACTTTTAAAAGCAACATTTAAAGTCCACTCGTGACAAAAAATAAGCGATAAAGGCAAAAAATCATCTGATACAGCGACGCGAACCTTTTACGAGGTACCGCTAAGTAAGCGCATTAAATTCTTAGAACGGATGGAGATTAAAATGCAATTCATACCGGTCCTGATTTACGGAAACGGCTGCATATGCAGGGGATGGGTAGTTAGATTCAATTTAGCTCCTTAATAGCGAACTTGTCAACTACAGGATAAACTGGTAGAGGCACGCGACTCAGCGGGTAGTCAACGAGGGTTTTTCATACTCGTTTGATAGATAGTAATGGCTTAGATGTCGCTGCTGACGCCCTGCGGGGCGGTGGGCGGTCGTGTTATTAGCTTGTGGCTTGT
>LGAG01000919.1:264435-280567 GCA_001278395.1 Lerema accius | reverse complement strand
CGCGGACTGGCGCAACGACGCACTGCTGAGGGTACCGCGCATTGTTTACTACAGCATTGACGGGTTACAGTCACTAGTTGATGTAGGTTTAGGACTTCGCTTAGGCTGGTCATAGACGGAGTCTTTCAAGTAGTTGCGTGCGGTCCGACCGCCATACACGAGCAGCTTCAACGATTCAATTCATACAATCACGCACGACGACAGCGACTGTTAAAGCAATGACCAGCTTTCGACTTTTAGCGTGATGGGTATGTGATTGTCACTTCTGGCCGAAGTTAGCTGAATGACGTACCTACTGCTGTCGGTAGATACTGTGGATTGGTCACACGCTGCAGTTAAAGTTCTAAGAATAGTTTGGACATTTAAAAGAATTGTAACTATCTTGCTGTGACGTCATTATGTTGTATTTTGGTTTTGAATTTGGTTGTTTGTATGCATGGAAGAGGTAAAGTTGACCGAAGTAACTCGCAGTTCCATATTTTAGCAAGGGTATGCATATAATTAGGGTATGCCTACATGAAAGGAACTTAACGAGAGGATCAAAAATAATAAAATCAAAAATAAATTAGTTCGGACTTTCGTTAAATGAGTTGTTAGATCTTAAAAGGAAATAACTAATTGCACTTTAACTTTTGGAATGCTTGGTCATTAAAATATTTTTGATGTCTTCGTTTGATATGCCAGATTTTTATCACAATTAAATACTCTAAGTTTTCTTCAGATCATCGCAATATAAATAAATTGAATACTTAATGGGGATGAACGCTTCAAATATCGTATGATTATATTTTACCAACAGAAATTTGCATCAAAATGATCAGCCTTTTTATATTGCGATAATTTGAATAAATTTATTAAACCTTATCTGCTCATAAATAAATTTGTATTTGTATTAATATATGACTGTGATGTAAAGGTTTTAAAATCCTGTCTGTTCGTATATTTAGCTCTGTTGTATTATCGCTTGCCATACAAAGCTTGTATATAGATACTAGTAGTTACAATGCTGATGTCTCAGACCAAAAAATATTACATGTAATTATACTTAGTCTTCAGAACAAAAAAGTGAGATCATTTTTTTTCTTCTTTTACGTTTTAAATACGTCACATAGCACGGCCTGCCGAGCAATGTAACGGGAAACGTTATCATTAGTTATTTACATTATGTTTTTATCGACTACGCTTTTTTTGTTTTGCGGCGGAGTCTATATATTTTTTGGTCTGAAGCTAATGTATTTATAAGGTATCAAAGTTTATGTAAATTAAGGTCGTAGTAAATATATTAAACTGAATTGTGGTCCAGAGTGCCAAATCTATAAGATCTTTACGTCGTTTAGAATAATGTTGATCTCAACTCTGTACATATTGTTGTAAGTATGTAGATGCAGAATTAATATTTGTAAAATATAAGTATATATTTTATTTTTTCTTAAGCTTCCACTTTACGATATAGTAATAAAATACGGATTTATTTTTTGTGCGATTAGAAACGATATTTTCCTGTTCATTAAAATTATTAGAAGCGTTAATACCTACCATTTAAATAATTTATGTTTTTCGTCTTATACTTTTTAATATGTATCTCAAATGAAACGTATTTACTGTATTTTTTTTTCAAACTATGATATCACACTTTTAAATATAATTATACGTTATAAAAACTCGTCTAAAATATATTTAAAATGTTTTAAAGATTTACTAGAATTTACAAAAAAATTTAAATTAGAAGCAATTTTATTATAACCTATCTGCTTATACATATTACAAATGTTAAAAAAGATACATGTCGAAAACTATACCACCGATGGTGTAAAAAGTGCTTTTGAATAAATATTTATTAAAAATATAGATAAATATTTCTATATACATTAACTATTCCTTGAGTGCTTCCAGTTATAAGTATACAGATCTATTTACTTTTTATATTGCACCACAAATATTTTATGATTTTAATAACTATATCTTGTATATGACATACTATATCTATAGCTATCGTAATACTGTATATCTCATAGAGTAATTACTAATATATTTTGTACAGAATATTAAATATAGTAGCAATATGTGATATAGAATACAAGAACGATGCAAGTGCCTATTGTAAATAGTAAAGAGTAAGGATTATAAAATAGATATAGAGATATATTGTATGTACAATAAGAGCTGTTAAATAAAAAAAAGTTTAAATTAATTTGATTTTTTATTTCAAATATCCATCAGTCCCGAATTATTTAACTCATTCTTCAAGATAAATTCATGAAAATTGCATAATTCAGTCGTTTAAAATAAACATATAACTATCCTTTAGAATTGTTTAATCTGTACATAGTGTAAATGCATTACATACCGCATTAATATCGTTTAACAGAAACAGATATAATAACTATACATTATAAAATAAATATTTGTCTTAGACTTTTCACATGTATACTAAGGTTATTGTGGTTTAATAAATTAGTGACAATTTAAATCGCCCTAGTAACAAGGACCTATGAACTCAAAATTCTATTTTATTAGAACACTTTTTATCCCTGAATATAACTATCGAACATGACAAGGATATACAAATAAGTAAATAAAAGATACAAAAAATATAGCAATTTGTTTATTGAAAAAATCACAACTGATACCACATAGAAAAACTACTCGGCACGGTTTAACTCTTAACTATATATAATATCACATAAACACTTGTTATAATTTGATACACTATATACATAGACAGTTAACTTTTTGGTTCTGAAAACATCAACCGCTGCGATCACAATGTAAATAAAACAAAACAAATACTCCTTTTCATATAAAAAATATATTAGTTACAGTTCATAAAATAAAAAAGTGATAACGAATCTATTTACAGGTAAACAATAGGAAAATGGATCGGAATTCATGACTATTTACGCCCGTATCCGTAATCTTACGAGGACCTTCGCTTTACATATCGCCCGGTCAGATGCTTGGCCACTTTTACATAGAATGAAGTAAGGTGAGGTAGGGTAAGACTAACACACGGGGCAAGACTAACACTGTCTATTATCTCGATACGTATAGCTTAAATACGAAATTCTTCCAGTCTGTAAGATAGAACAAACGTAAATGTTCTCGGCTAAAACACACACATGTCGTTTCTTCAAGTGCATATCGAGATAATAGACAGTGTTAGTCTTGCCCCGTGTGTTAGTCTTACCCCACCTTACCTTAATAACATAAACAGATGTCAAATTTAAATGATATTTTTTAAGAGTACACATATTATATAGTATTAAGAATTACTAAGAAGATTGAAATATTTATTTTGTTTACAATACAATAAAATATTTATAAACACATACAAACTAATAACAACCTCATATCCTCGCAGTAGACGAAAGATACGAGAAAAACAAAAGAAAACGCAATAAATATAGTGCTAAAGCACATTATCTTTTGTATTGCAATGAAATTTATCATAATTCATGCATGTTGTCAATGAATTTGTAGAAATAATTTATTGTATTGTACCCAAGCTAGTAAGAAACTTTAAAAATCGTAATTACCAGTACTCATTCCACTGTATCTCATACAATGAATACAAAAATAGAGAAAATTTAGACAGGTACGTATAGATAATAAAATTATTGTGATATGTTAACATTTACAAGTGGCTTCGCATTACAATGTTATTTATTAGCAAGGACAAGTCAAAATTCAAAATATATCAAGATATACAATTCAAAATTTTCAGAATATATAATTTTCGAGCAGAACAATTTTGTTTATAATAAGATAATTGGTAAAAAATGTTTTTTTTTTTTTCATTTTGGCGTTTATTTCTTATGGCATGGTGAAAAGATATATTTAACAGTATGAGTAATACTACATCACAAAGAAGAATACCTATTTTTAACCGGTTATACTAATAAAAGAAAAGATTTTTAAAAGTACAGATTCTTTTAGGAATGCATTCTATTTTTTTTTATTTCCTGAACTGTTACATTTATTTATAATATTTAACAAAATTTTCAGAATCAGTGACAGGTCAACGTAAGCATAGATACTCGTATTGCACATTTTCTTAGCCACAGAAAAAAAATGTACTTCTAAAATTACCATAGTACAAATAATTTTTTAACATCAGTACAATCAGTGACATTATTGAAAAGTTAGAATAATCTTCGAATTTTAAAGTGAAATCGTACATACGCCTACAATCACTGGCATATTATTTAGATTGCAGTACATTATATTATATAGATATATTATAATTTGAACGCGTGCTAAGCCGGCGTCCCATACAAATACATATGAAATTTATGAGCAAGTAACATTCAGCCTTTACAATTTCTCTAGTACAAATTTTTACGAATCCAAATAAGTTACTTAATAGTAATAAATACGAGCATAAAGATTACATTTACATATACATACAATATCTTTATTAAGCGATAGAAAATATAGCGAATTGATAATTATTTATCGTTATAATAATATATAATTTTACGTACATTATTATTGCAATAGAAATGAAATTTTGGTAGATGAAAGTTTAGTTGTGCGATTAATACGATTTAAATTGGAATTCGGAGATAAAGCATTACTATGAAGTAATAACTTAGAACTGATTTAATGAGATTTTGGGATTAAAGCACAAACATGTGTATTTCTATTATGTGATTCTCAAGCAGCCGTAAAAATATATATTTAATTAAATATACTATTTAAATAATTTTATACAGCCCTGTCATATTGAATTAAATTCATTCAAGATAATTCAAAAGTAATAAAAGACTTTTTTTATTTTAATACTCAGTAATTCATTCTGAATCAAATTTCACCTATTTCTAACTATAAATATTGTATCTGTAATCAATCTCAATAACTGTGATAAGACAAGGTTACATCAGTCTACTGAAAAAAAAACACCCAAAATATGTAAAAAAATTACACTTTTTTAGGTGAATTAAAATATGGCAACCTTATGAAATGCGATTATAGATTACTCTATTGTCTATTCAAATACTTACTGCAAGATAATAATGAATATATTATTTAAAATTAGATGGAGGTTTATATGAGTCTACCATTCTGGGGTTCACATGCAACAACTTTAAATGTAAATTTAATTAATAATTATAATTATGACATTTTGACGTCTTGAATTTGAACACCAGAAACACATTAATTATAATTTATTTTTACGTCTCTTATAAACGGTTAACATATTCAGAGCATAATAGAAACTGTGATTTCAGTCACAATCTTTATAGAGTAATAATGTCTGCTAGTTACGTTTTATATCTATAATGTACCATTCCAGTTGACTATTTTGTAATTTAATTAAATACTTTAATTATTAAATTGGAACTCGAATATTTCATAATAACATCAACAATGTTAAAATCTATAACACTTTACTAGATTATTACAACCGGCCCGTTACATACATACATACTATACATATTATATGTTATTTGTATACTATTAAATATCAAATTTTGTGTACTTTTAGTTAGGTACGAACGATAGGGTAGAGTGAATTTATTGTCAAAATATTTGTTTTATAACTAATTGGAAGCTTGGAGATATGAAGAGGGTAGTTCTAATTATATGCTAGGTTTAAGTTAATTTATGTGATGTTCATGATAAAGATATAATATAATAATATGGGATATTCCGGGCGACTTTACGAAATCTTGACGATTTGGGCGATTTCTATACTCAGTCACAAACTACGAAATAATACTACCAACATTATTTAAGAAAACTGATCACACATTTCTACATTCCAAATTCAATTTAAAAGTCCATTATTTAGCACTCGCGTCGTAAAGTCACCATGAAATAACACCTTATAAATCGTAAAATATAAATATTTTCATACCAGAAAAGGAAATTTCCGTTTCGAAATATTATTAAAGTATTGAAATGTATCATATAGTTTTATAATAGAAATGCTTAGTTATATTACATAGACTGGATACAAAAATTAAAATAACATTGACAGCACATGCTTGCTATATAAATAAAAAAAAACAGAACAATAATTTCCTAAACACGCCTATAAAGTCTAACATTTCTTACTCCTATGAATACAAATAACAAGTACATTCTATGAGTAACAAAAATACTTTTAGTCATTAGAATTTAGAGAGATAAAATATTTGAAAATAATTTGTTTTTGGAGTAGATAAGAATACTTTTAACATTTAATAATTTCTCAAATGTACATTACATACTTCGAATAGATAATTTATGTTGAGAACTCTCATTTATATACATTATATATTACTTTTTCCCAACAAATATAAGTGGCAGTGGAATATTTTACACGGTAACAATGTCAGTGTTGGTAACTCACCAAACTATGTTAAATTGAATGGGATTTCTATAATAAATATATCTATAACAAGCGTTTGTTAAGACATTCAAACGTTGATAAAAGTTATCAAGTATGATGATAGGATAAAATATATTTTAAAACACCTCAGCTAAAATAATTTATTGAGTCATATTTAAAAAAAAAGACTTGAAATCGCTTCTTGACTTCTCAATCTAAAGGTCAAACAGAATAGTTCGACATTCATATAAATATACGGAATAATTGAATGAAATATTTAAATTCGTTTGCAAAACAAACTTTAAATATATCAGGAATATAAAGATAGTATTTTATCAATCACCAACAACATATTAAACACCGAAAAAATCCCTAAGTTGTCAAATATTAAAAAATTTAATACTTATTTCCGACTGCCACCAAATACTAAAATTGTATACTGACAATGTTCAGTATACTAGGAAAATCGTGTACCCTGCTAAAAGGTACTCACAGTTCCATCAGTTGATGAATAAATGCGAAGCTCATTGCACTAACGTTTGTTCGTTGCATCCATTTGTCACCTGGAAGTAAAAGATATCACCCCATATAATATTATTACTTAAAATACTTTCTTATCTCTATTTGGGTGACAAAATATTGGTCACACAGTGGTGACATTCTCACAATAGAGTCGAATCCAAAGTCGCCTCAACATGCTATCTGTCAAGCCATTTGAACCAATCGAGAAGAGAAATTTAAATTCATTATTTAAATTTCGGCCCCGCTGGGAATCGAACCCAGGGAACTTTAAACAACGATCCGACATGGTAACTGTTACATCATTTTTATAATATTGTTACTTATACCTCCTACCTTTTTTTCGTCGTGATATTAAAGGTAAACAATCTTACACTGTCTTTTTATTGTAATTATCGATTTAAAAATAAGACAGACACAAATAAAAAAAGAACTAAAGAATAAACAATAATTTAATGTTAAAATAAATTTCTGTATACTTCTAAATATTTTTTTAAATTAATAAAATAAATAAAAGTTGTGCCAAGATTGTTTACCTTTTATGTCACGACGAAAAAAACGGGGTATAACGTTACTGTTAATTACTGACCTCTACTCGAAGTTGACGGGCGTGGGCGTCATGATGTCGACGCTGATGTCCTCCATGTTGGGCAGCACGAGAACCTTCTCGAACTCTCGCGTCAACTTCTGTTCGATCCAGTTGGAGATGTGCGCGAACTTCAGCGTGCGCGCGCCCACCGCCGGCCGCGCCTTCAGCACCAGTTGCGGGTTTGTGCGGAAACTGTACCACCAACCGATTTATGTATTAGACAGTGTCCGAAATCCCTTATAAAAATATCAATTATTTTGAACCCAACCAACTGACTATGACTAAACCAGAATGTCTGTAAATTTATAGGTTCGACCGTTACAACTTTTGTAGCAATGTTAGAGTAGTTGGAACATTGGGTTCGATTAGCCATTGACGGACTTTTTTATGCAGTCGCTGCCAGAAGCTTTAAGTAGTCGGCGTGCACGATTATATGAATCAACCGCTTCATTTTGAAAGATAGTTGTATCGTTTGTATCGAAGCGCTCTCGATCACACACCGTATACAATTTTTAGGATCTCTGTTTTTTTTTTTAAGTCTAGTTCGTATGGTCTTAGAAAACAGGCGTATATAAGAGCGTGTGAGCGGTTACCCGATCCAGACGCGGTCGTGCGGCGGCGGCGGCAGGTTGATGGCGAGGCGGCCCTCCAGCCCCTGCACCTCCAGCTGCAGCTTGATGTCCGTGTTGGACAGACCCTCCATGGCACGCTTTATGTACTTGTAGTCCGTTACCTAACACACACACATACATATTATATAACAATAATTGATTCCATTACAGTACAATTCAATTAATAGCATGACAAAAAGCCGGCCAAGTGATAGTCGGACTCGCGGACTAAGGATTCCGTACCACCTATAAAAGACCCCCCCTTAATATTTTGTTTTTATTTTTAGTATTTGTTTGTGAAAATTTTAGCTTCCTAGCTATTACTGTTTATAAGATACAGCCTGCTGACATACAGACAACGGAAGCTTAGTAATACGGTACCCGTTTTTACTTTTTAGGTATGTAACCATGCCTCTATATTCTTCATTTCGTTTGGATAATCAAAGCAACATAAAACTGATCGACTTTCCTATATTGTATAATACTAATAAAAGCTAAAGACATAATATATATTTTGCTGTTATCTTAAATACTTCAGACATACACATATATATTATACGTTTAAACGTTAAACAACTAAACATTCGTACGTAAACGGAATTATAATACAACTATACTAACCTGTTGGAAATATTTATTTGTCGCTATTTTATCAACCATTCGCAGGAACTTTTTCTTTGAGGAACTGGAACTTTCTGAATTAATAACCCTGCAACACGTAAATGAAATTTAAACTATTTATCTCTTATAAAAGTATATATTTATAATATAAGCATAATCTTAATTATATTGAAGAAATTAGGTATAGTACTGTGCGGTGCGGAACAGTGTATTGTATTGTGTAGTATAGTGTAGTGTAGTATATACCTCGTTTTTTCGTCGTGATTTAAAAAGTAAACAATCTTACAGCGTCTTTTTCTTATAATTATCGATTTAAAAATAAGACAGACACAAATTAAAAAAAAGTTAAAGAGTACACAATAATTAAATGTTAAAATATTTTTTTCTTCTTTTCTGTACTTTTAAATATTTTTTTTTAATAAATGAAATAAATAAAAGTAGTGCCAAGATTGTTTAATCACGACGAAAAAAACGAGGTATAGTGTAGTGTATAGTAGAGCCATTACAGATTACGTCATCAATCATTTTATCATATCTCTCGTTCACACCTATAGGTATATCGGAACTCTCGCTGGAATGTGAGAGTGAGAGTTCCGATATACCTATAAGTGTGAACGAGAGATTGATGACGTAGTTTGCACGTTTGTAATGGCCCAGCTATAGTGTAGTGTAGTGTAGTATAGTTGGTACTGACGAGGACGACTCGAGCAGCGGCACGTTCTCGTTGCTGTCGACGGGCTGCACGTGCGGGCTCTCGTCGTCGCTGCTGGACTCCGCCGAGTCCTCCACGTCCGAGTCGAATATCGCCGGCTTGCGTTTCTGAACAAACGTACGTACGTATTTACGAAGCGTGCAAATGTTACGTAACGCATATTTTGTAGATTTTTAACCCCCTTTTTTGTTGGCCCCCTTCCCCTCCCTAAGTTTCAGATAGCATACGAAAGAATATGTTTATTTTAAAATGTTACCATTTTGCTGAGTTACAAAAACTGTAATACCTACTTTTTGTAGTATTAAAAAAACAATGTAACGTAACGCGTTGTTCAACCCCAAACATTATGTAACGCATCATAACACTTTACAAACTCTTTTTTTTTAAATAACCATGCGTAAAATTCAGAGTTAAATTTGTCTAATAAAGTTTTCAATACTTCGTAACTTTTAAGCATACAAGAAATAATAATTTGAACTTACTCTAAGTTGCCTATCGTTGAAGATGCTAGCCTCTATATTGGGGTCGTCTTCCATTTCGTCCTCATCCGTATTCAGTAATTGGTCTTCTAACGTGATATCTGCAAACAAAAAGTTTCAATACGATAAAAGCGATCAAGAACAAATCAGATTGTATATAAAAACTTTTGGACCATGACGAAATTTTTATGTCGGAAAAGAAAAACATATTCAAACAAATAACTTTTTTTTATGAAATTATAATATAGAAATTGCCAAGTAACAAGTGTCAATGAAAGGACCATGACAAGTATAGTTAACTTTAAAAAACATACGAGTAACTTGCAATTGTTCTAGCAGTTTCTTCGTTTGGCCAAAACACGTCCTAACGTACCAAGTTACTAAAAAAAAAACAAAGTACTGACGCTTCTCTTTCAGCTTCATGAGGTTGATCTGCGTCAGTATGTCGATGCTGGCGCCGCCGTCGTAGCGCAGGTCGAGGTCGAGCCACACGCCGCGCTCGTCCCACGACGACGACACGCGCGCCGCCGCCGGACACGCGCCGCTCAGAGACAGCGCGCGGATCACCAGCGGAGACATGAACGATGGTAACTGACGAGATAATTATTATATTATTATGATACTAGTTTTCACGACTTTTTCGTTATAAAAAGTATCCTATGTACTTTTCTAAGTTCAGTTATGTCTTCATACCGAATTTCATCAGAATCGGTTCTGTGGTTTGGCGGGAAAGCGTAGCAGACAGACAGAGTTACTTTCGCATTCATAATATTAGTAAGGAAAATAAGGATTTGGAAGCAGTCGAAAAAAAAACAGGCATCCACCTTTAGCGGTGGATGACAGTAAATAAGTAATGGTTCAGACCTTAGTAATTTGACGGCCAAGGAGAAAAAAACGAAAAAAAATTTTTTTTGAAGGAACACAAGTCTTAGCGACTGACTAAAGTATATAAAAATATTGTAAACAATATTTAGTTTTTAAACGAATTCATAAAATTAAAGCGCCCCAATCCCTTAATATTAATTTGAATTAAAATAAAAAATATTAATTGTGTATCTCTGTACCTTAACTATCCTTTAATTATTACTTTTATTTCCGTTTCATTCGCACTTTATATGGCCTTTACGGCCGTTCAAAAATTGCCATAGCGGTCGGTATTTCACGACCACAAGGCGGGGTATTGGTAAAGTTTTCAACTAGCAATAATCGCACCTCGGATTAACCTCATTGGTTACGATATTGCCTCTGCGCAAAGTTAATGAAACAAAACTATACTGCCGAACTTATACAAGCTCCGCGATACAAACGCTAGCGTGATTCAGGTTTTTGTACAGCGCCATCTGTTGGCAATTTTATGTACTAAGAGTCTCCATTCCACTTACTTCCGAATCTCAATTACAAAGTGAATTATGGGATCTATTGACGGTTGTACGTTTATTGTTGTTTGGATAAGGGAGAAACCAGTTCCTACCCTTATGACCTATAGTCCTTTTAATATCCAGAACAGTAATAAATACGAAAGAAGGGGGTTGAATTTAGTGTAACGATATTTATTGTGAGTAAAGACGAACTCAGTAGTCCACCAAGAGTTGACTTTAAATTAAGTTGAATATTTTTAAAAATTCAAATGTTGGGTGAATATTTTTTATACAGTTTAGATATTTATTGTGATGTGATTTCCTTCAGTTTAGATAACTATAGTGATGCCGTACATTGTTCAAATAGTGGAGTTTTGTCTGTGCAAAGTGACATTTTTAATATTCTAATGAGAACAAGCTAACATAATGATAGGTAAGTTTTTACTATAAAAATATAATAATACACATGTTATATTATTATTACGTTGCGCAATTTGGGGGGGTGGAGGGGCCTTGTAAAATGTTATGATGCCTTACATACGGGGTGTTTGAACCACGTGATACAAAACGTTATTCTTTAGTTACAAAAAAATCTAGGGAATATATTTCTTGTAACTAAGCAAAATTACAACATTTTTAGATAAAAATGGTAAATTTTGTGTTACTCACGTAATGTTTAGCAGGGGGAGGGGGTATTGAATCAGGTAAATTAAAAAAATTTACGTGCAAGTGTATCATTGATACCTAGATGAATAAATGATTTTAAATGTAGAATTTGGACAGTGTGAGCGTTACCTTGAGCGTGTTAAGTTTCCTCTGTATCCGGTTGCGCACGCGCGCCACGATGTGCGGGTCGCGCATGACGTCGAACAGCAGCCGCGCCAGCACCGTGTTGACCCACGCCACGTCCGCCGGCAGCGCGCGGCACGAGCACGGCCCGCCCGACGTCTGGGACTACCACCACATACAACATACATATACTTTACATTACTTATATTACTTTACATTACTCATATTACTTTTATATGAATTTTTATTTTTTATTTTAACTTATTCTAACAGATTTTAAACATATACATTCTCACGACTTAATGATGTTTCAAAATTATATATTAACGGTATATTGTTATCAATACAAACACCAATGAACTATAGATGCATTCGATATCGTGAGGCGTTTTCCTTTTATTTTTTTATTATTTTTCATTACATTCATTACATTACATTTTTTCATTACATTTTTTTATTACATTCATTTATATTTTGCCCGATACAAAAACCGCTCAAAGGGCAAAAAGTTATATATTAAGCTAATCTAGTTACACTACGACTAGACTAAGCTAAACCATATATGTAATTGAAATTAATACATAATTAAGGTATTGCTTGTAATACCTAATACAAATAAAATCAAACGTACACCGATAACAGTTTAGAAATAAAAACTATCGACTTCATTTCAATCATAAACATCATTCGAATACCTACTTAAATACTAAAAACATTGTAATATTTTCCGAATGCGTATACACCGTAGCAAACGGATACGTATACCAACATTACATTGCATCTACGGATACATAATAAGGTACAAGATAACAAACATCTTTCTTTTTCTTCTTATTCCGCGAGCGCTCGGGCGGGCTCGGCTCCAACTGACACATCACGCTTGCGTCCACTGACTGTTTCATTAGAGTTTCATGTGCCTACAGTTATTTATTACATTAAATGATTATCCAATTTCTCTAGACGGAGGGCGATGTGTTTTGTGCGTATGAATGTATGTCACTTTTTTGGCTAGCTTCAAAGCCCAAACGTCGTATTGGAAGATTTTAAAACTATAAAGTGTTATTGACGATTTTTTCTTTATATCTATATTTCGACTAAATTGTATGGGTCACGGTCACGGCGAGACTGAAATATCTGCGTACACAAACAAATCTTAAGTAACCCGTTATAGTTTTAAAATGATTATTGTCCGCGACGATACGTTTAAATCATCGTAATGGAAGTTTCTAAAGATTTCTTAACATCACTATCTAAATCCTGCCACATTTCTCTGTGAATTTTTTCTAGAGCTTGCACCTAATGCATTTCAAATTTCGAATTAAAACTATTATTTTATTTATTTATTTACACTTTATTGACCACAATACAACTCGGTACAATTGGCGAGCTTAATGCATAATGCATTATCTACCAGCTAACCATTAGTTTAAACAGATAAGAGGCGAAAAGTGTATTTATTTTTGTATCGTATAAAACGTACCTGTACAATTTTCAGTAAATACGGCCAGAATGTTTTCTCGTAGGTGTCGAATGCCGGCGAGGGGTGTATACAGTTGGTGGAGGGGATCGGGCCGGTTGCTATCGACACTCCTTCGCTCACCGACTCCGTTGTTTTAGTCTGGAACGTTACAAAAAACAAATAAACAAGTTTTTTTTATAAATAAGTTAATGCTCGACAACAGTCCCTAATGATGTTAAATGGCGGTGTTATTTAAGGTATATTGAAAGAGCTGCTATAAGTGATCATCGGTAGAAAATACTAGGTTGTATTTTGAGTTTTACAAAAATCAATTAAACAAGTTTTTTATAAATAAGTTAATGTTTGACAAAAGTCCCTAATGATGTTGAGTGGCGATGTTATCTAGGTATATTAGAAGAGATGCGAATAGTGAATATCGGTGCAATACTAGGTTATATTTTGAGTTTTAAAATTGGTAGCACAATACTAGTCAGGTTTACATTTCTATTTTATTTTAAAAGTAATAATCTAGCCAAGATGTTAACATAGAAAAAACTACATTTAAAAAGTGACATTTCATGCATGGTGCACAACTGTGATTGTGTAAGGGATTACGCATGCATGCGTGCACGTATGCGTTTTATATAAAATGTTAGTAGGATCTACGTACGGTCATTCAAGTAAGCCAAAATCAAAAAAATAATTTATTTCGTCTTAACAGCTAATTTGTTACTTGTTACGAATTTTTATTAAAAAAATTAGAGTACATAATAAAATAAATATAATTTTACAGCAAAGGGAAAATATATATATTTACGAAAACCCCAAAAGAGAAGGTCATTGCTGTTATCCAGAAAGGTTTTTAATTTTTTTTTAAATACAGCTGACATACTTGAATGACCCAAAATCTCTACTAGTTCTAAGCGCTAATCTAGTATGTAAATCATTAGCTTGCAAACGCACTTTAGCGAAGGATACGGTTTCCTTATCAGTGACTTTGTATACCGCCATCTCGATGCCGTCCTTGGTCTCCGCCGCGTCGCTGGCGGAGCGCTCCTCGGCCGCCGACGACTCGGTGGACGGCGGCGACGCCTCCGATATAGCCGTGTATAGACGACGGAACCTGAAACACGATGATTATTTTATTAGAAAAACGTCCGGCCAAATAGTCGTACTCGGACTCGGACTCGCGCACGAAAGAAATCTCGAAAAAAAAAACTCAATCATGAAAGAAAATTAAGTTTGTTGTATGATAATAATATTAAGCAAAATATACGGGAAAAAGAAGTTTATTGTATGGGGACATCCCCTTGACATTTAAATTTTTAGTATTTGTTGTTATAGCGGCAACGAAAATACATAATTTGTGAAAATGTTGGCTTTCTAGCTATCACGGTTTATGAGATACAGCCTGATTGATAACAGGCAGACAGCGGAGGGTCCCGATTTTACCTTTTACGTACGGAGACCTAAAAAGGAATTAAGAAAACATATTTATTCCGTCAGTAAATACAGTAAAAATAATGAATTCGTCTTTTCTACTACCGTGAATTTGGTAAAATAAACACTTTAAAATACACATTTATACAAAAAGTTGTGTAGCGTTCTAAATTTCGCAGTTCCAATCATCTTTGATTCCGGTTATTAGCAGGTCAGTGCTTTAGAGGACACGTAAAGCTATCAGTACGAGATTTTATAGCCAGATAGTTGTTACAATATAATATCGAGAAACTGTTGCAGAATAATGATATTGAATAGCACGATATTGAATTATCTTTAACGATATTGTACATAGCGCTTGCATTATTTATAGGATCAAGTTTAATATAAGCCCAAAGTATTGATTAAGTAGGAAATAAAACGGAAAGCATGAATGAATTATTAATCAGTTGTATTAGGGTGCATTTAGACCAAACGAGCGAATGTTCATTCAATTAAGTTATTTTAGTGTAAAGACATGTAAAGCATTATATCTGCGTTCAAAGAGTTTATATGAGTTTATTCTAGGAATGATGCTCGCTTAGTGTATACGGTGCTGAAGCGGTTGCTAAGAGAGAGAAGAGTTTTTGTTTACACTAAAATATCAAGAAATAATGCTCATGCTCTCGTTCTAGCTCTTCGTTCGTTTGGTTTGAATGCGCCCTTATATATCTCGTGGCGTATAAATCGTGATTGACAGACGTAAGAATAAGGTGACCTACAAAGGAACCTCAACAGCTAAATTGCCCAATCAAACTATCAAACCCGTCTGTCAAGAGAAGCGGACTACGATTTATGCAATGAACACACGCATCAGCGTGATATATTATGCTCTTACCCTAAGTCTCTAAGAAATGTGTCAATTAATTGATAACTCTCGACTAGATTTGTGAGAATTAAAAGTTCTGGTCTCAATATTATTAAGTAATAAAAACCATTATTTCACCATTTTATTATAAATAGGTCAAAATACATTATATGAACAAAATGTAATCACTTAATATTTGGTAATTTTTCACGCAATCAGCCCGCCCGTCTATCGATCAGAATTTATGTCAAACAAAATATCAATTTTTATTAATATAATCTTAATATCCACAACTAAATGCTTTCAATTACTGTATCAAAAAATACTTTTAACACGGAGGAGAAGTCATTTTAAAAGCTTTTATTCTTCGGAGTAAATTAAAATGTTCCAGC
>LGAG01000919.1:246317-263814 GCA_001278395.1 Lerema accius | reverse complement strand
CTAATGTTTAGACAGGTGGAAATATTACACCAATGAAACGTGTTTTTGTGATAACACGTATATTGAAAAAATAATCTTTTTATTGGCATTATAAAGTCATATTTATCTTTAATATCAAGCAGACATCACAATAAATTTCGGGATTTTTTTGTTTCTATATTTACAAGATATCAAACGACATGAACGTAATGGAGTATACACAGCATAAATAACTAACCTGACGAAAATTAAAAAAATATCAAATTGCAAAGTGACAAAGCTTAATTACTTAAAAAAAAAATTACTAATTCACTTCTAAGAAACGAAAATTAATTTTCTAGAAAGAAACTAAAAAAATAAGGGGTACAAAAAAAAGGTTACTAGGCAAACACATTTACCTAGTTACATTTCTAGTTGATTCCACTACTTTACTCACCATTCATGTTTGTCTCTGCCCGTGCGCGCGAACAGATACAGGTGGGAATGCTTGTCTTTGGATTGCTTGACGTGCACGCTCCATTCACCTTCCACTGTGCCGTCTGCGCCCGTTTCCATATCCTGCTCAAAACAATTGACAGATTTAAAGCTGTTTTCAACATCTCTGGATAAGTAATAAGAATGTATAGTAATAGCGACTCATAATTTATGTCCATCTTAGAGATTATTTACTTTGGTCTTAGGTAATTATCTCTTTCTTTGAAATGACTTTTATCTCTTTCTACCTTCCCATTTGCCTACTTTCGTATATGACCTAAATATGATTTAATTGTCTATTATAAAAGTTAAAACAATCCATTTCAACCATCACGTAAGATATCTTTTCTTCCTTTACACACACATACAACATTACTGTGTAGTATCATATCAAATCATACACGTATTTTATCCATGTTTATTATGTGCACATCCATTACTAATTTTCGGTTACATCCACACCCATTTCACAAATAAAAATAGCCATATCGTATCGTACACACTTTCCTATCTATCTTATCGTTAATACAACAATCACTACTTTCATGGGGATAAATGTAACAAAAACTACACATTTTTATTTTAGTCTTTCTCTAAATGCTCATATACACTTTTCACACAATAATTGCGAAAGCTTGAGAACACTAAATATGGTTTTGTTTTACTATTTGTGTATTGTTTATGAAACCCACAGAATAGAGAATCTTTGTATGTATGTTACACTATAAATACTAGATTTAATTATGTTTATAACTCAAAAAACGTTAATGTTATTGAAAATGTATTTAATTGTGTCTGCAATTTAAATGAAGGTATTCTTACCGCTTCTTCTAAAAACTCCTTTATCCTAGAGAGCTCAGTGTCGTCGAATTCGTCTTCATCATCTTTGGTGCTGATAGAGGACTTGGTGAACTCCATCTCATTGTCATTGACCGCGGAGTCATCAGGCTGCGTGTTCTTGTCGGCCTGTGATTGTCCGTCAGGCTCTGTGCCCGTTGAC
Source organism: Lerema accius (assembly GCA_001278395.1). Classification (NCBI taxonomy): domain Eukaryota; kingdom Metazoa; phylum Arthropoda; class Insecta; order Lepidoptera; family Hesperiidae; genus Lerema; species Lerema accius. Next base: position 262,361 of record LGAG01000919.1, on the reverse strand, counting down.
ACGCTGTCTGTTTTCTTATCTGTGGAATTTTTTTTACTCTAAATTAGCGCGCTCACCATTTTAGTCTACATCGCTACAAGCAATCAGATCACATTGTTGTCAGGCATTAACTTATGTTAAAAAATTAGAAATGAAAAAACTTAAATATTAAATCTAACTTGGATGGTTGCTTACATGCCTCAAATTACGTGTCCTCTTCAATTTATTCTAATTACTCATCATACTTTTATCAATAAATGCATATCATTGTAGAAGAAAGCCGAGAATTGTTGAATTTTTTGAGGGCAAATCCGCACGTCATAGTGTGGTGAGATATTTGAACGGTAATAGACATTCGTAACAGCATATTATATAGAAAAGCTTGGCATACCAAGTAGCCAGTTATCAGTGACATTTAGTTAGCCAAGGCCGTCAAGAAACTGCGTAGCACAAGTTCATGGGATAATTGGAGGCAATTGTTGGTGAAGTGATATCGATTTCGATACGTTTACTCGTATATGTTACGTATGTTTTTAGGAGATAAATAAACCATGATTATTAGAATATATTAATGAAAACGGTTGCTGACCAGGGAATGGTCTGTTTTAGGTGTTACACTTGATAACATTTTATTCTTGTAATTAACTAATACTAACTAAATGTACTATGTGTAACTAACTAATAGCTCCCTTTTTAGTATCTACGAGTGTATGATGACAAGTCTTACCTCTATGCATTTTCCTAACTATTCTTTGGCGCAGTCCCTCTCTACCAGGTTCGCCATCGGTATGTGAAATACTGAAACAAAGATTGCCTCAGTAGAACAAAACAACAAAACATTTTCTATGGTAAAAATAGTCGAAGGCTTTAAGTTTAAGCAGAATGTGTCCAATGTATAATGACGTAAGTGTAATGTTAGGAATTTAAATATTTAATTTTTCAAGTCGAGTTTTTAGCGCTTGAGTAGATAAACATTGCTAGACTTAGATCAATTTATAATAAAGTCGTTTGAATATAAAATGTTAAAACATAATCAAATATTAATGAATTCATTTATTAGCGCAACGGCGGCTGTTTCTATAAATAATATATTTAGAGTTTATGAATCCTTTGCATCATATATCCTTTATATCATCAATACGTGACAAATAATTTGATACGACTCTTTCCAGTTTCCAAAAATACTTTATGTATTTAACACTAAAACCATGTATAATGGAAAAACGAAAAGGTCATACATAATAGAAAGAAAGATATGCAGTGTTTTTTTATTAATATGTGTAATACTTTTTCTTTATATTGTTTTATCAAACATTTAATTATAAACATTCAGTTCACCTACTTTTACAAGTGATATGGCAAGAAGTACTGCAAGAATTATTAATACATTGTATCAGATATTGTATTACCTCGTAAGTGAACACAATGAGTGCTCATGTTACACTAATTGCGTAATTAATATTACATACTTCTTATGTAATACTGCGATGCAAATCAAGGATTGTCATTGTTAATTAAAGTTGAAATATGTATTGAAAAGAAAAACATTAGTATAACATCAGTAAAATCCAATAAAAATACCGATTTAATTAGTATTTACTATTTTGTATTTAGTTGAAGAATATCGTTATAAAAAACAAAATCGACTGAAGCTGCATGTTATACTATCTAACACATTTTATTTTCTACTAATGGACCCGCCCTCGTTTCGCTTCGGTAAACCTATGCCGAAACGAAGGTAAAAAAGTAGCTTAAGTTACTCCTTACTACATCAGCTATCTGACAGTGAAAGTCTCGTCAACAATGGTCCAGCCGTTACAGAGATTAGCCGGATCAAACAGGCAGACAATTTTTTTAAATGTAATTTTGGTATGTGTACCTAACGTGTATTATAAGTATGCATTTAGTAAAAAGCGGCTATTTTCATATTACAAAGAGACACTAAAATTTTAGTTGTATAGATGTATAGATATTTTGTCTTAGTAATAATATAGTTACATACCTCTTTTCTCGTTTTCTCCAAACGAATTTCCTCTTCTTCTCAGGACTAGTGTTTGTCTCCGCAGTCTCCACGTCATGTTGTTGTTCCTTTATTTTCTTATCCAATGTCTCAGACAGTCTTTTCTCCGCCGCGGGCAAGTTTTCTTTCTCTAACACCTGAATCTTTTCTTTTTCGTTTAGAATTATGCAAATTGGATATTTCTTGCTCCATTGCCTGCGGGAATACAATTTTGGGTAGGTTACTCGTCATGTTATAAATTATTATGTATTTTTATTCGAATTTGTAAACAATATTTAAATCTAATAATAACCAAGATAGTCAACTAATTCCTCAATGTTATTATCCTAAGCATTTAAGTAGTCAAATGAGAACTTTGATAAAATCAAAACGCAATTAATTTAACATAGAGTAATAAACAAATTAAGTATAATAAATAAAACATATTGCTAAAGTAATTCTACCAACCAGCTTTTCTAATTTAAATAATCCCTCTTACATTTTCCACTACAGAAATACCAATTTTGTGAAATTACTGAGCTAACCGATAATTGGATACCAATACCGGACACATTCATTTAGTACTTAGCGTAAGTTAATTGAGTCTAGACTGAGTGACCGATATATATTCAATGAACCAGAGTAATGATTATAATTTATTTGCTTGAATGCACAAGGAATACAATTTAGAATTTGGACATAGACATATGGACATACCTACTAAAGAGGTAAATTATATAAAATAACTACACACTCCATGAAATGATTCAACTAAATCTTTAGATTTATATTTAATACTTTTTCAGAACTAATTACTTAATATACGAAATCACCAAGAGCATAGTTTGTTTTATACCTATTTCTAATTTAATTTTTTTCTGAACACGTAAAAGATTAATGTTACTGAATCACAACCCATTTCTGATTTGGAAATTTCAATCAGACTTATCAGCAGTGGAGTTGTAAAGTCCTAATTTATTGATTGTTTATAATATAGATAATACAAAATATTTTTAATGACTATTATTAAGCACACTAAATTACTGTTAAAACCCAAATGTAATAAATTTAAAAGCAAGTCCCCCACTAAATAGGTATTAGTCACGAACAAAACTACAACCTTAATTAATAAAGAACATTTTAGGATACGCGTGGTCCTGTATTTTTGATTAAATAACTATAATACATATATTTACCAAAACAATGGTGTTTAATTAGTCTTCACAGCTCAATAAACAAACGTTAAAGACCCAATTAACAATGGCAGATTAAATTAACATTAATAGGATTATTAATGCGTATGCATCTGATAAGAAATAATTCACTTATGCATGTTTACACAAAGGTTTTTGAGCATCAGATAATGATCAATTACAACCAGTACTAAATAATTCTAGTAGTTATGATAAATAATATTGAATAACTATCGACTTCTTAGATAATATGGCTTCAGACAAGATTATGATTAAATATAAAAATGTGTCAAGCACAAAAAACTAAATGAAAAAAAAAAAATATTTAGCGACCACGTTTAGTATGTATGATGTACTATGTATTCGGATCCCATAGTTACTTAATCCTACTAAATTACAAACCAAGTTCAGTGCACGCAGTAGGTATGTCGCGTGTTGAAGGAAGGTAAACATAACTTTTAAAAATACTAATCAAACCTTAGAAAATAGAAACATGATTCAGGCAAGTACAAAAGTATATTTTGGTAAAATATGTAACAAAATAATAAGAAAATGTATTTCGAATGGTTAAAAAAAATATATTTACAACAAAAGAAGAATGATAAATATGAACAGCCGCAGAAACTGTATGAAATAACAAATAGTAACCTACAATGTCTATTTTTCAAGTATTTCAATACCAATTTTCAATTGCAAGCCGATTTGGTAGTTCCTTATTTCATGTACTCTTTGTTCACTGTAGATTGCAGAAAGTCGTTGACCGACTTTAGAACTACGAAGATATCACGATAATGATTAAAACTAAGATAATAACTTTAACATTACTGATCCAGAGCATTGTGGAGATAATTTTTCATTAATATTATTTAATTAATTTATCTATGAATTTATAGTTACCTAATAATTACACAAAAACATTCAGAACTTCTGGTTTTGTTTGATACAATACTACAATACTTGTCGCAAGTTTAATCTTAATACTGTTCCTTATCGCAGGTGAAAATTTATATGCAATGATTAGCTTCCTTGAATCCTCTATCTTTATAAACCTAATATTTACTTTACCAGATTATTTCGTTTCACAGAAAACTATGTAATGACGTAATATGAAAAAATAATCACACACAAAACAGATCGATATGAGCTCGATTACTAACATTTCAGTAAATACTAGCTGTAGGTAATAAACGTAACCGCACTATTAACTGTGAAATTATAATCAAAGAATCAAGCTCAAAGTATATTGTTAAGCCAATGTTGTAGCCTATTATTAGTTTGTGGTCACGGTAAAACTCGTGCATGCATTGAAATATTCATATACGATAAATTATAACCCAATTAAATTTTATACACTTTCACTGTAACATGAAATGTACTGATATAGAATATTAGGTATACTTAATACACGTATGCATGAAATACAGAAGTCCATACAATAAATATTAAAGAAGTTTTAAGTGCGTAAAGATTTATTTATGAAATTATTAATTTTTTATATTAAACAGTATCAGGTTTTCATGGTTGTCAGTCCAATAAAGTTCAAGAAATTGCAGTGTTCAGCGAAACAGGAACAAGATTAAGCTTCGCGTCATAAGGTGGAATTATATTAATATTCATGCGGTATATTTGTAGCGAGAATTTTTGAATAAATTATAATATAATCGCGACGATCAAGACGGTATACGATAACGTGACTCAATGTAAACACTTGAGCTTTTAATAATGACATAAAAATATTTTTATCAGACAATTTTGTACATAAGTGTACCTACTTATTACAACATTAATATTTTCTTACGTCAAATATATTTTTGAACATTTATTTTATGCGTCTTAAAATATTGTATTCTGGTTTTTCTATATCAATTTATTGCGTATAATACTACTAAATTTAGATACTAAATTCAGACATTGTTTAAAGTTTTTGAGCATACTTGATGTTAAAAAGTACGCTGGTACACTTGAAGTCAAATCGGCTTTAGTTTTTGAGGTTTGGTATATTTCTATGTAAGTTTAGTCACATATTTCTATTTTATGTGGTATAATATGACTCACCGTCTCTTAACGAGTCCTTTGGGTAGCAGAATGACCCGCGCCCCGGTCAAGTTGTACAGGCGATGTTGGTAGAATATAACTTTATCAATTTTCTCATCCCAAAGAGCTCTCTTGGCTATCTTCGTCCTAGTGTATGATATCCTTAAGTTGCATCCTGTTGAAAAACTGTTATTAACATCAGTCTATTTGCACCAATGAATACTGTTTTATAAATTGTTAAGTCCGTTAAAAATAAACAAGACGCAACGCCTAATAACATAGGCATAATAAAACTAAAATAATATTTTGTACCATTATACTTCGGACTACATTTCACCAATGTTACCTTACACCATTTACTTTATAAAGGCTTGTTTACTAATTGAGTATATATTTTAATACGATTAACGTTTATCAGATATTTGTAAAAATGTAAGTCCCATGTGACTGTCACGGCACTTCGTTTAACAGTTTACTCACCCTCAAGTTTTACAAATGCCGTAGTAGTTTTATTAATGTGATAAGTATTAGGATCATAGTCCGGGTACCTGTAATGATTCACCCAACCCTAAAAGAAAATTAAATTTATTAATTCTATTGAATTTAATTTTTCAATCGGAAATAAAATGTGTTAATTTTGCAATAGGTATTAGTATGTATCAACAGATTCGCAAAGTGACTACTTTGAATCATTCGATTGAGGATAATTATTCGTAAATTTATTTATTCGGACTTATTTATATCATTTTATGAATCTTATCCCAAAAATGTGGGATATACAAATGAAAACTTCCGAAACACGTAGAACTTAATAATATCAAATAATACCTCTATAACACCAGAGAGCATAGGTTGGTTCGCTTATAATGTGGTGTCCACTTATAAACGGCACATTCCTCATAAATAAGAAAGGCCTTTTAGAAAGGGTTTAATGGCCGTTTTAAGTGTAGAAAATTCTTACGTCATACAAAGGCCTAAACCACAATAGCTTACGCATTTCGATAAAAAGGGACCCACATTTCAGCGAATTCTCTGAATTATGAAAACGTTAAAAAAGTTTCAATACACAATGCGACACAATTCTTACCTCATATTTCTTCAACGGCCGGTGTTCCTTTACTGAAGGTATCGTGTACGTCATGGGCATTGCACTGGAATTCTTCAATTGAAATAATACTTTCCTCGGCTCCCAATCACTGAAGTACTTATCCATAATCCACTCCTTAAGATTGCTCACAAAATAGAAGAACCATATGCCGAGTAGGAATCCATTCCATACATTACTATTAGGGAAGAGCATGTAGTTTATAAGAAGAAAAAACGTTAGGAAATACATGAAGAAGTTGAAGAAATACGACTTTTCGTCTTTGTGAAATTCAGAACCGTGCAAATTATTTCTGCTTGGAGGCAGCCCTAAATTTGTAGGTAGCGAGACGCTAGGGGTGGGCCGTGTGAGGGCTGGCTCTACGGGAGTCTTGTTTGGTGTTTCCGTGTTGATCGGAGACATATCGCCGAAAGCGTCTATCGTATCTTCTAACGCTTCCACACCAGATTCCACGTCCATCATGTTAGTATCATTGATGACGTCCTTTGTCACATCTAATGAATCGCTGTGTTCTACAACAATATTTATTATTAAATTGAAAATGGAAAACGGCATTTATTAGGTACACAATGACTTGTATGTTTTAATGAGTCACTACAGGATTAGGTAAGTAATCCTCTACCAGGTACAGCAGATAAAAATGCTTAAATTACCTTATAACAAACTAAACTATGACTGAATTTGAAATTGATTTAAATTGGAATCATTCTACTGGAATTACTAATTCTATTAAATCTAAGAACTTGTTGAAATACACTATTATAATGAAACTTACCTAAATTTTTATGCGTGTCATTACTGGAGTCTGAGTGGTTTTTCTGATAAGCTGGTAGACTAGATTCGCGTTCGGTGGCCTTGGCCGTCAGGGGTTGAGTCATTTCTGATAAGTTCTGTATGCTACTATTTAGTGAGGACACCTGTGTATAAATAACAATGACCTTTGATATTTTTGTTTCTCCTCGGTTATAGAACTGCTTACGGTTATAGATTTTAGACTTTCGGTCATAGATAAATCTATCTATCTTTTCTCTATATTTTCTTGTTACATTGTAACCAAATTTCATTAGTTTTGGTTTCAAAATCATTACTGTAATTAAAAATGTCGAGAGGAAATATCGCCGTGAACCGAGATTATTACCTATTATGTTCAAGTATCCAGGTCACAGTAAAATGTCAAAATTGTTGTACTAAAACTAGGTCTTTACTCTTGGTTTATGATCTACTTAACTGTGTTATTGTACTTTCCTACGATCAAATAATATTTACGAGCGTCAAGAACAAATTGCTCAAGAAGTCCATTCACTACGCTCTCCAAGGACGCTGCAATATTTACGCTCTTGGTGTGTCTCATTGTTAATATATTTTTTATTAGATTCATAGTCAAAAATTTGTCATAGTTTAATGTAAATTTTGTGAAGAAAAAATGTGTGAATGAATTAACTAAAGGCGCATGTTTTTATATAATGATTCAGAAACACTGAAGAATAGGAGTCCCCTATTTTAATTTGTAAGTGGGATCAGATAACACAGAAACTGAAGCGATGAGGCATGACATAATGACTATTATTTAAAAATAACATAACTGTCCTATAACATCATCAGTTATAATGGTCATTGGCTTTAATGTCTTACTAATAATATTTATAAAACATTTAAAAAAAATTGGATTCCATCACTTCTTTCTTTTAAAAAATTTTTCAAGAACAAAAACTAGCAAACTCACTCCATTTTTACCCAACAAATGGGTTTTGAGACTCAGAGATTTTAATAAAATTTATAAAAATTATAAATGATAAAATAAACTAAAAATCCATAATGGGTTCCAAAGATTATAGCCATAGTTAAAAAAATTGATGTTTGATGCATAGTGCAAAACTATGCTAAATTAGTGGTAGGTAGTTGATTAAATATTGAATGATTAGGAATGCATAATGAGTAATTTTAATTTAGCTCTAACATGTCTAGAACTGATCAAAACTTTTTACTAAATCTAGGTTTGGCTACGGTACAACTATTTCATTGACAATAAAATTACCAAATGCCGTATTAGGTTTAAATAATATCATGGTATTTGAAAACTACAAATTAATAAAAAATATTTTGTCTAAGACAACCTATTACATTTCAAGATTATTTTTACCTGATTGTCAGTATCCCCAATGCTTTGCTGATCATCTTTAATTGCTGAACTTTCTTCCGAGTCTGATGTAGAATTCTCTCGAGGTATTGACTTTTCTCTTGTTTCTGTTATATAAATACAACAATGTTTTAAGGAATGAAATATCATTGTAAAATGCTCCTTAATTACAAAACTATGCTATATCAATTTCCTTCTTAAGATTTCTATAGTATTCAACAATCTAAAGTAAAATGTGATGTATAAAACATACCTTCAACTGAGCGAGTTTTCATATCCTCGACAGCCTGTGCTATTTTGATTTTGAAATCCGAGAATATCTTCCATGTTTCATTGGGTTCCTTAGGTTCTTTGGGCTCAGGAGTTCCTTCAGATGTACTTCGTTTACCTAACCTGTTCAAGTACTCTTTCATAGGAGACGATGTCGCCTCTTTAGGAGTTCCTGGGCTTTTGATTTCTTCCAATTTAGGCTCTGCTTTAGTATCTTCAGGTTTCTCTAAAGATTTCTCCACTGATTTCTCAGTCCTCATTGACTTAAAGTATTTGTCCAGTATGGAGGATGTTTTGTCTGATTTTTTAGGGCTGGCACTCTCACTTCTTGCCGGCGGAGGGTCACCATGAGATGTTGGGAGCTCATCTTCACAAGTTTGGAAGAGCTCCTCTAATTCTTCATTATTAGCATTGTATCTAAAACTCAAGGCAGTGTTTGGCGACTTCCCTGAAATTAATTGTATTTGTAATCGATGCAGCTACGTAATGCGTACAATTTTAAGAAAAATACGTACTTACAGCTCATTGTGATAATAGACTCCAATTAGGTTCTTGCAGCAAGTAAACTATTTTATTTTATTGCAAAACTGATTTAATTAATTGATGGAATTTCAATAGCATGTGCTGTTAATTAAATAATTTACAAAGAGCAGTTTCTTTACACAGTGATCGCGTGTGTTATCGTCTTTGTTGTCAAAGAAACAAAAACTAAATGTCGGCAGATTGAGGGCTGATAATTTCGGGGAAACCCCACACATGCATTCAGTTGTAATTAAATATTAGATTCGTTACTGAGCCAGTCCGCTAAGTGAGTTATTTATGTATTTGGTTGGAAATTATATCGGAACAAACAATATTTATTATAAACCATACCTGTACCGGACACCTCCATAACTATAGTAGTTTAATACTACATAACCGCAGCAATTATTTGTCAATTAAATCTTCATAAATATTTTATCCTTTATATCACTGTTGTTAAATGTTAAAAATTATTTTTCCAACAAATAGGTATTTAATTGGCCAAATCAAAACTCACGACACCAAACCACATCTGTCTAATGACAAATGACATGACATCACAATGACATTGGATGATTATTACCATAAACAAAGGAGGGATTGTCCAATGACATGACTGTGTAATTTGCTTTTTTTTAGCGTAGACTAATGTATTTGATACAATAAAAGGGTACACTAATTTAGGGTAGCGCACATGTATCAGCAATTCAGCATGAAAATGATTTCACGTCTTTATAATGTATACTCGTATTTCAACTAAACGGATTATGGGTAAATTTCACGGAACACAGACACCAGTCTCAGACACCAATCTGTGTCTGTGTTCCGTGGTAAATCTGTTATAGAATTAATCAACACATCGAGGATCTTAATACCGCGTATCAGAAAGATTCAAATTTCAATCCTTAAAACAACAAACTGTATAGGAGTGTACTAAATCATGACGTTTATCCCCGAAAATTAGAATATTCTTGCCAGGGTACATCAATTACAGATATTGAGTACGGTAGTTGAAGCAGTTGAGACTACTTAATTTCAAATAAAATCTGTATTATTGTCTTTGAGTAGCGTATAAAGTATTTATTACTTACCTGTGGTCAGTTTATCAGTCATTGTCAAGTTATGTCATTGTCATTGTCAAATCAAAGGGAATGTTATAAAATTATTATCAATCAGACGGCGTACATACATACGTATTGTGACGAAAATTATTATGGTCATTGTTTCACGTTGTGATATTCTTTCAATACAGACGTGAATAATTTACTTTTCATTTTGAAGCGTATTTAAATACACTTAAGTTTATGGCATACAAAATAATGGTGTTATTATAACATTTTCACTTATTATTCGGCACATAAAAAATGAAGTTTCTATTGCTCATTCTGTTTTTATTCGGTTCTTACGGCTTTGGATCTTTTGTTGATAAAGATGCAAAGGTGAGATTTAATGTGATATTCAGCAAGTTAAATTGGAGTGAAGTGCAATGTGATATGAGTAAAACCTTTGTCTTTGTAGGAAATTACGGAATTGTCTAGAGCTTTTGATGATCGGCCGCTATTGTTTACGACGTTAGGAGGCGGCATGGTGGCCGTGGAGCCTCTTACGGGGAACGTTATTTGGAAGCTTAAAGATGGTAATAATTTACATTTAATCATTACGCCACTATCTACATTAGTTATATGAAAATTAGTATGTAAATACATTTCTATTAGTTTATTGTCAAAGGGTTCAGATCATTGGAGCAGCAATAACTATATCTAAACTAACATAATTCATGCTAAAAGAGCAAAGACAGGCTTCTACAGGTGTTCAACTTTAACTTTATATAACTATAATTAAAATATAGTGAAATTATTATTAATATAGTTTCAAAATAAGTTATTGCATCATAAACCTCTGGATTGAAGCAGATAGTAGATTAGCAATGCATTTATTTACACTTTAGATTTTTTTTTAAATTGTTTGCTAGACCTACAATATTTTGGTATAATAATTCTTCTTATCGGGTATCTGATGTTTTTCCTTGTTACTGTCACTGCTTTTCTGAAAATCTTAGCTTTATAAAAAAGAAAGTTAAGTCACTATGTCCTGAAACGTAAGTAATGAATATCTTTATAATAATGCGAAACCAGTTCTCTATTTATAGTTTTCCTCCTTCACTAGTTATCATTTCAGTAATTATGCAAACTGTTTCATTTTGGATTAGCACTGTGTGTATTTTTTTTTGTGTGATTGTATTCATTATATTGTGATGTTTGGTACATATTTGTGTTAGTTCCCAATTCACATTTTGTAAAGTTACATGTTGTAACTTTACAAAATGTCCAATATCAAAGAAAGCATTTAATTTTAGTTATTTAAAGCTGTCTGATGGCTTAATGAGTTACTCATAATCAATACCACGGTTTGATAACAGCTACATATATGCAACAGATAATGTTGCATGATCCATATCTATTGAATATTGTTTATGTTGAACTATGTCAACTGTTATCTTCATTTGTATCATGGTACTAAAATGCATTTTTTATTACTTTCATTCTTGGTAAATAGTACTTAAAGTCTTATCAATAAGGTCTACTCATAAACTCTTCTAAAAATCAACTTTTAGGAAAGCATTGAAATATGAACTTTATGTTGTGTTACTTACAATTGATTTTTCAACTTTTAGTTTTAATATTGTTACAATATTGCATTATGGTATTCCTTAATGATACTAGGACAGATGATCTAAATCTGAATTTGAATTTTCACAATCAAAAAATAACCCATATCATTAAAACAGTTACTGTTAACCTAATGAAATAAAGACTGATAATATGCCATATGGCATGTGGGTGTGTGGGCATGTTTGTTGACTGATTAAGAGTAACTGTGAAAGTTCTACAAAAAAATATACATTACAGTTTTTTTGGATCTATTTTGATAATTTAATGTGAATAATCATGTTAATTATTTTTCGTGTAGGGGGAACAAATAACATCATTTTGTTATTGCAAATGTAAATAACTATTGGGCGAGATTTACACATAGTTTAGGTACACCTTTTTGATAATGATATGAAATGTATTCAGATATGTGTACTTATTTAATTTTATATTATTCAAGGTTAATTACTATGGTGTAGTAAACTACATTGATGGCTTGAGATATTTACATGATTATTACCATTACAATACCGGACAATTGTGTAAATAGGCTTAGTAGCTACTCTGATGTTACTGTATTTAAATGTATTTCTAGATTTATGTTGTTCAAATAAGTATTTATCTACTTATTACCTTTTGGTTTTGGCTGCCTTTTGTTGTTGTTAGCTAAGTGTAAAGTTCTGGGTTCGATTCCTGGCTGTCATAGACATTGTACCTAACAGATAAATGGTCGAGTTCAGGTCATGAGTATTTACAATGTTAGTTGGTAATATTTATGCCATCGGCTATTAAGCTACCCTAATCTCGCGTGTGTGACTATTTATATTTTAATTGACACATCATTTTATCTTCCATACAAATGTTACATTACATGTTTTTCGGTATAACATCTGGCGAACCTTATTCCTGATAATGTAGATGACGTATTACGGAAATTCCATCTGTGGGGCACATATTAATCTAATAGATAGAAGTTTATCAAAACTATATATCTATTAGTATATTTTTTATTACTAATCTCGTTTGAAAAACACATTACAGTTATACAATTTAGGAAAGATAGATACGGAGGTGTATATTATATAACAAGGACTATATTTTATTCGGAACATCTGGAACACGTGTTAGTATGAAAGGAATAATAAAATGAATTTTTATGATAACCTCAGTGAAAATACGTATTTTAAATCGACCTGTTTGTACATTGTATCATATGTAGATAAGGTGACTATTCTAGAATATGCCACGGCAAAACCTGGCTTGGCGCTCGATAACCGATTGCAAGGCCAAATATAAATGCTGTTATGAATCGATACATGTCCGCGTGGACAAGAGAATGTTCTCTTTAATTAATAATTTATGACCAACGAAACGACCTTCTCTTTGTTGTATACTTAAAAGCCGAATTAGAAAATATTTCACTTATCTTCTTGTCTACAGATATTGATCTGATGGAAAGCATTTTAATAGGAATGATGCGTCTTTCTTACTATGATACTTTATTAACATATCTCTCCATGTATTTACGTTTTACATGCTTTTTGCATAACTCCTTTCGTATATACAAAGTTAGGTGGCAAAGAAAGAATTTCGGGTGAGTTAGGGGATACTAAATTGCGGTCGATTTTATAGAGATAACGGTAGAAAAGATGAAGAATCCTCATGCTCGATCAGTCGTTAACCACATTTATAGAACTGATTTAAATTCTTCCATTAAACATATAAGGCGTAGGGATGTGACTCATTGGTACCTATATTTATGTTTGTTATTTCTAGAACCTGTGGTGAAAGTCCCAAACCAGCATGCGAACCTGATGCCCCAACTCTTACCGGATCCGCGCCATGGCTCGCTCTACATGTACGGACCGAGAGGTGATAAGCAGATGCTTAAGAAACTTCCCTTTACCATACCGGAGTTGGTTGCTAACGCCCCCTGCCGGTCGACTGATGGCATACTATACACGGGCAAAAAGAGCGACACATGGTTCATGTTGGATCCTTTAACAGGATCCAGAGAGCATATTTCGGGTAAGTTTTATGACAAAAATTAGTTGCTAACATAGGGCCCGAACTGACGGCTTTGCTCGATAGAAAGACGTACAGACAGACAGAGTTTACCATCCACGACTGTCTAAAAGTGAGTAGGACTAACATACCACGTTTAAACCGCAAGCAAATGATATGAGTAATTCTAGGGTATTCAGTTCTGGACTGTATTGATCGTTAATTTTCGTATTTCCCTATGTATTAATACGATGACAACAGCAGACGAGGATTAATATTTATAAGTTGATAATGAATAGTAATATTATTACTTATCGTTGTAAAATTATTAATAATCTTTAATGATATAATGTTTATTTTATTTGTGTAATATTCGCTTAAGTACCCCGTCAATAATTAATTGACTGAAACTGTAGCTTTGAAAATTATTGAAATGAAGTTTTTTTTAAGGGTTTGACAAAACCAAGATATTCAAAGGCGAGGAATCAAACACTTGCTCTCCGGATAAAAAGAGGAGTATATACGTGGCTCGGACAGAGTATAACATTCTGATGCACGACTTCAAGAATACAAATCAGAAGTGGAATGTCACCTTCTTTGATTACACCTCGCACGCGATGGGGAAGGAGATGCTTAATGATTATGGTGAGTAATAGCTGAAGGTACTTAATAACCCTAAAATTATATAGCCTAGGGATTCCCGAATTGAGGTCCGCGGAACTATGAGTTCTGTGCAATCATCAGGGTTTTGCCAAAATTGTATTACACATTTCAAGTCCAATAAAGGTCAAGTTTGGGGAATCTGTAAAATGTAGCAGGGAAGAAGACGTAATAAGTATAAATGGTAAACATAATGAAGTTCCATAAAATAAAAGGTATCTAGTACTTGTTCCGTTATCTTTAAAGATTTGGAGCCTCTGACCTACGTTACTTCCAAAATTTAAACGGTCCCAATGACACGTCATTTGTTGAAACCCGTGAAAGAGTGTTAGATAAATGGACATACATATATACGTTTGAAAAACTTTACCCTCCTTCTGGCACAGTCGGGTAATTGTTTTAGGTCAATTTGTCGATAAAAAGTGCATTATTTACCGGACAAAAGAATATCATTTTGGTTAGAATAACCAGATCATAATTATTGTATCAAATGTATATTTAATTAATTAAACCTTTCGAAGTTAATATACTGAAATAATCACACAGGTGGATTTCATGCGCTTTTCATAAGAATCAATTTATTAATCATACATACATAGTAATCGATACACTGAAAGTTATTTAACATCTATTTGTATAAAACAAAGTATTACGTAAATGAGAGTAAACATTAATATACACAATAGAGTTTATTTAAACGGCGATTAATGGAATATAAAGGCTATTCATGGAATGTTATAATAAGCCGGTTTTATTGGTAATAGTATCTTTCAATAATTTTTAAGTGGATTCTAAGTGGAACATGAGAATTTCTTAGTGCGCACCGCGAAGATTTGAAATAAGCTGCCAGCTTCGGTGTTTCCTTTCGATTATAATGCGGGTGTCTTTAAGTTTAGAGTGAATAGGCTTCTTCTAAGTTAGTACGCTTTACGAGTAACAGCTAAGACTACATCTCTACTTTCAATCAAATGGTCATCTTAGTCAGGCGCTAACTTATGTAATACTAGACGTCGCCCGCGGCTTCGCCCGCAGAAGAGTAGTTAAAAAAATATTGGATTCATTCCAAAGGAACCTTAAATCGGGATAAAATATATCCTATGTCCTATTCCCGGATGCAAACTATCTGTGTGCCAAGTTTCAGATTAATCCGTCTTAACTGTTAGAGCGTGGAGGGACAAACATCGAAATAGCCAAACATCCAAATATCCAAACATCTTTATAAATTTTCACATTTATAATATAGTAGGATAAAAAAATCTTAATTACATTTTTTGCTATTTTTTCATTTGACATAAATAACAAGTGAACGGAAGTTGATGTAACTTTGCAAAGTTAAAGGTTAAACGTAAGAATAACACAATGGGTAATTAAGATAAGTCTAGAATAATTCTGCCATTTGGGAATTATGTAGACGTAGGGATACTCTGCATGGATGTATTTGCATCAATAAATGTTGCATTGTTACAATGTTCTGTATTCAAAAATATAAT